>CAUYRH010113800.1:0-40259 GCA_963574655.1 Perodicticus potto | reverse complement strand
CTGCCTCCGTAGAAGATGGAGGGTTCCAGGACTTTACTTGTGAATGATGTATGCAGGAATCGACTCCTATAACTTTAACAGTAGAAGAAGACAAGATAACAGGAAAGGGGACTTTCCAAGTTGGGGTCAGGGAAGGTGAATTAGAGGGAAGAGTTTTGATCATGACTAAATCTCCAGGAGGGAAATGTTCCTGTTTTAGTTAGTATGTCCCTCCCCAAATGGGGAGGAGAACTTTCAGGAATGATTAGGGAGGCATGAAAGAACATCAAGTCATCCCAATTGCAGCTTAGAGGCTGGGAGAAAAATTTGGTAACTGGCTGTCCAGACACCCCCTGTATATTTATGAATTTGGGAGATAAAAGACCAGGATTAGAGAGAAGTACAGAAAAAGTTGCTCCAGTGTCCAAAAGAAATTTTCTTTCCTGGCGCTCCACTATAAGGCAAACCTGGGGCTCTTGAGGGGTGATAACACAAGCTGGAGCCATGAGAATTTGCCCCGGGCACTCTCAGTCCAGTTTGGGTTCCGATGGGGTCACTGTCCCAGGAGGCCTTTGCCTCTGGGGACAGGCCACCCTCTATTTTGCTTATTTCAAAATGCACATTCTACTAAAGGCACTTTCACCAAAGCTTTAATATAATCTAATAACTTAACATACAGTATTTGACTTGACACATTTCTATTTTGTTAATTTCCATTTGGTTACCCAACATTTGATCATTAGTGAAACAATCTTCTGCTTTTTATTATAATCGCATATGAGAAACTAATTTTCTATCACTTGTAGGTTTAAAGACTGAATTTAGTTGAGTCCTTTACACAGAATACTTCTCAAGTTAATTAGGGCAAATTATACTATTCTAGTAAACTATAGCCATTCTTTTATTTGTGTGTGATGGTCTTTACTTTAACGACTAACACACCTTCTATTTCTTATCTTATATGGACCACTCTTTTCATCAGTAAAAAATAGGTAATGACAGTTATCATTTCACAGAGGTAGCACAGCACAGGGTCTTGACACATTTTTTACAGAGCAAAGAATGATATTTAATATTATGTGTAAGAATTGTACAATGTGCTTCATTTTCATGGTGTTATCACTAAGACATAGAAAGTAAAAGAAAATAAATTTTACCATGCAGTATTTATACATTAGCTTCTGGATTGGTTCATTAAATATTTTTATTTACTCTTAACGCCAGTCCTTTTAGGTGGTTGTGTTAGCCAGGATAGGCTGGAAGAAATACCTAGCTCAGTGGTTCTCAACCTTCCTAATGGTGCGACCCTTTAATACAGTTCCTCATTTATGGTGACCCCCCAACCATAAAATTATTTTCGTTGCTACTTTATGGTTGGGGGTCGCCCCAACATGAAGAACTGTGTTAAAGGGTCGCGGCATTAGGAAGGTTGAGAACCACCCACCTAGCTCATCTCAACAACTCAGTGGTTTAATGTAATGTGTGTTTCCTTCTCATTCACCTCCTAGTCCAAGGCAGATGAGCAGGGACATCACTTCCCTCAGGGAACAAGGCTCTCGCTGTATGGTAGGGCAGGGATGGGGAGCCCACAACCTTTAGGCTACGTGTGCTTTCTAGGTCCTTAAGTGTGGCCTTTGATTGAATCTGAATTTTGCAGAACAATTTTTTTAATGCATTTTTATTTGTCATTTGTATTTTTATTTTATTTTTAAAATGCCTAATAATAAAATAAGTTGCAATGAAAGATACACATCTTAGGTTGACCAGCATAATTAGAACATTACAAAGCTATAAGGGAAAAATTAACAGCTGCCATGCGCAAGGTTTAGTTCTAAGTTCCTCGCCCTGACTAGCTCCACTACTCCATGAGGCTGTCTGGAGAGAGTTTATGGGGATTGCTTATGCCAGTATGTTAATCAGCTTCTGACAACAGCAGACTATGTTTCTGTTTGAAGTAGAATTTGTGAATAATTTCACATCTCATCAGTATTTTTTAATTCTTTCTGTGTAATAGCCCATCATGTCAAAAAGCAAGATAACACTGAAGGAAGAAAATAGATTTTTAATGGGGATTGAGAGTTGCAAGATTATCTTGTTTCTGCCAAAGATAAGATGATTTGCTTGCTTTGTGATACTCCAATATCAACATTAAAGAAATTCAGTGCTCATCAGCAGTATAACACTGGTAAGGACTGCAGATATTTCAAATTATAAGGAGAGGCACAAAAGGTTGTATCACAGAAATTAAAAGATGGAAAGCAAAAGCACCTATAATTCTTTCCAGCAGCAATAAGACCTGGAAATAATGCCACTGAAGCAACTTACAAAGTAGCTTATGAACTCAGACCAAAAAGGAAGCCATTCAGTGATGTAAATTGCAAAAGAAAGCATTGACAAAGTGGCATGCTTAGACCCCAATATTGTTTTCAAATACAGACAACTGACGCTTTCAAGAAGAACTATAACTCATCAACGGTATGAATTAGTCTTTGACTTAACAGAATAAGTTCACGCAACACTTCAAAAGAAAGATATATATTATTCAATCACTTTGTATGACTCATCTGATACTACTGACTCAGCACAAGTTTTATATTAATGAAATTTCATTCGAGTCATAGCAGAAGATTTTCTTTGCTCCTTTAGGCATTTTTGTGATCAGAACACAGGGAATATATATCTTCAATAACTTTCAAGATAAATATCATGAAGTTGGACTGGATTTGGTAAATTTAGTGATTGTATGGACAGACAGTACATCTTCCATGACATAAAAACATGAAGGGTTTATTGCACAGATAAAAAAATTAACAGGTCCAGATACTCTCATTTCTTTTTATTGTTGTCTTACATCAGCAAAATCTCTGTCCTAAAGCTACTATTTTAAGTGATGCTTTGCAATAAGGTATAAGTATTGTTAACTACTTTAGCATACAAGCAACATGGCATTGTCAGTTTTGCACCATGCTCAAGTTGAATGATGAGGTATTCAGTGTGGATTTGACCTATTATTCTAAAGCAGCTATTACAGGGAATAGCCAAAATATTTTCTCTGCAAGAACAAATAGTTAAATTTTATGAAGACCAGAATCGGCAATGTGAATTATTGAAAGATTTCTATAGAAATACAGCATTTCTGTGTGATATCATGTCAAATCAAAACAACAACTTGAGTATTTCTGTGCAAGGTAAAACTAAGTCTATATATGATATATGAAAAAAAGCCAATGTAAAAAGTTTTTTATGTAAAAAGTTTACATAAAAAGTATGTAAAAAGTTTTATGTAAAAAGTTTTTTTTTTTCAAACACCTCCATTTTTTTTTGTAGAGACAGAGTCTCACTTTATCGCCGTCTGTACGTGGCGTCACACAATTCACAGCAACCCCCAACTCCTGGGCTTGAGCGATTCTCTTGCCTCAGCCTCTCGAGTAGCTGGGACTATAGGCGCCCGCCACAACACCCGGCTATTTTTCTATTTTGCAGTTCGGCCAAGGCCAGGTTCGAACCCGTCACCTTCGGTATATGGGGCCCGCACCCTACTCGATGAGCCACAGGTGCTGCCCCTTTCGAACACCTCTTTAAGAGAAAATTTCAGATGAAGATTTTCCCCAATTCCCAGAGGACTTTGATGAGCAGGATGATATTAATATATGCGAATCATTTGAAGAATATACAGCTGTTACAGACCTATTAGTTGGAGACTGCATTGAGAGGTCCACTGACTTTGAGAATCATGACCTCACACTCAAATTAGCATTTCAGCCTCACCTAAGAAACTCCCAGTAAATGACATTTTAAAGTCATTGTTCAATGCTAAGATAGATCGGGTCAAAATATGGGAAAATGCAGTAGCATACTCACGCCTTTGACAACATGCCCAAAAAATGTTCTCTTGCTTTTCAGCCACTTTTTGCTGCAAATATACACTTGCCTACCTAACCCAAAATGAGATACCCATAAAGTCACATGTGACTGATGCCCATCCAAAGGATCAACTGAAAACTGAGGACCACTATGCTGCAATCAAATATTCAAATACTGTCCAACAAAAAAGAGGACATAACCAAGTCATTAAAAGGTTAGTGAGCTTTAAAATTAACCAATAGTTTTTGTTTTTTGAAATTATTAAGTGCATAGTAGTTAGAGTCTTAAAAAATAGTGTCCCTTAATTATATGTAAGGTAAGTTTCTTCAATGCGGCCTTAGTTGATTACAGCCAAATTAAGGCAGATTTCCGCAATGAAAACGTTTCCTGCCCCTGTTCTAGGGCTGTAGAGTACTCAGCCTAATTTTTTATTTCCATAGATTAGACAGGAAAAAAAGGGGCCAGAGTAAAGAAGAGAGTGAGATCCAAACTCAGGGTCATGATCAAAACTATTCTGTGTGACGTTGTATCTCTTGTTATTTCTTGAACGACACTATCTGTTCCTCTTTGTGTCCCTACGATTTTGCATTAAGAGTTTGTTCTTTATTTATTCAACAAATATTTATAACAAATTCTCCTCTTGGTTCATGTAATACATGTGAGCTGAATGAAAAAACTATTAAATTTGCTAACATAGGCAGTCACTGCTTACATACAGATATTGCTCAGAAAAATAAGATTCTCAGGTTCTCTGTTGACAAATTCCTCTATATTAGTTATGGTCCTAGAAATGTGGTGCCAAAATATAATTTAATTATGCTCAGATTTATTTATTATTTTAAATTAGGGTTATTTTATTTCTAATAACAGTGAGAAAATACCAGGGTATTGGATTATTTCCTGATAATTCAAAGAGGAGAAAGCTAGCCATCTCTTAGACTTAAACCTTCAAAACAAATCACGTCTGCTGAAATTTCTCTTTTGTCACCTAGAAAAATTAAATTGGTAAGATTTCTGATACCTAATGATGAATACAAAGCCAGAAAATGTCTTTCTTAAAAAGGGAGGCCCTGCTGAATAGAATATTGTATATAAAGCACAGGAGGAGAGATTGAAATAAAGATGGACAGTTTGGATTGTAAATTTATGAATTATTTATAAAGCTGAGAAATGAAGCTCTCAGTCCATAGAAAGGTTTTCAACTAGAACTAGAAGTAGTGACCAGGACCCCAGAGAACACCAATGTTTATGGCCGAAATAAATGCCCTTAGAATCAATCTTCCTCTAAATGAATGTTAAAGTTTTATGAATACGTAGATTTGCTGGTTCTCTTGTCTATAGAACCCAATGCCCTATTCTTTGTATTTCAAAATGTTTGCCTAGACCTTAATGCCGTGACATTTTTTAATTAGCAAGGCAAAGTTTGTGATTCCCAAAGTTTCACTTTTACTCTTTATTTTATGTAGCTTGTCAGAAAATCACAAGTAATTTGGGTTTTATATCATTAATAACCTTATTTTAGAACTGTTGATAATTTGTTAATTTTGATTTTGTTTTTGTTTTTGTTTTTGAGACAGAGTCTCAAACTGTCGCCCTGGATAGAGAGCAGTGGCATCACAGCTCACAGGAACCTCAAATTCTTGGGCTTAAGTGATTCTCTTGCTTGAGCCTTCCAAGTAACTAGGACCACAGGCTCCTGCCACAATGCCTGGCTATGTTTTTTGTTGCGGTTGTCATTGTTGATTTTAGCTGGCCTGGGCTGGTTTTGAACCCGCCGGCCTCAGTGTATGTGGCTGACACACTAACCACTGAGCTACAGGTGCCACCAGATTTTGAATTGTTTTAGATGACTGGAAAAACTTAGGCAGATGTGTACCCACCTAAAACCAGAATTAGATATAGGAATAAATGACTTCCAATAGACACCTAGGTCCAATCCTGTGTTTGAGAATTCATTACCACACAGAATGTGTTTCACTGCAATCCGTTAAAAAAGCAGAAAATTACAAAAGTAGTTTATGAGAGATTTTAATTATAAAGGTTAGTGATCACAAAAAGTCACAAATCACCGAGATGGAGAACAATAAAGAAAATGGTAAGTATGAATAGATATTCAGCCCTTTAGTTTCAGGTTACAGTTACTCATGTGCAGTTCAAATTGGGTGCATAAATGTATATACACATTGAACATTTAATATCTTTCATTTATGTATTACTTTGCAAAACATAAAACATTCACAAAGGACTTGGCAGAGTATTTGTCACTGAGGAAGAGGAGATGAATATTAGTTGTCCTTGTTTATTAAGCTCCTTGCTGTTGTTTTACATAAGAAGAGATGAAAAATAAGAAATGCTTAATTTCCCCGATTCATGCGACTTTTACTGGTTATTCTGGGCTTATCTGTAATTACCATAATCTTTTAAGTGTCTCTCTTTGGAGACTAAATTTCTTCCTGGACAAAACTTCCATCTTAAAGAGCAGTCATCGCTGTCTACGGGCCGTAGTGCAAAAGTGTTTCAGATGTGATTTTGTCCTCATGGGAAATTAAAAATGTGCAAGTGGTATATAAAATAATTGAACTATACTATTTGCTTAGCATCCAACATGTAGACTGGGTTCTAGTAATATCGGGACTTTTTAGAAATAATATATTGCATTCAGATTCAATGTAGACGTTCTTGTAATCTTATTTCAACTAATGATTTATGAGATCACTTCCTGTTACAGCCATTTCCACAAATGGCAATATTCAAGTTTCCAGTATTAAAATCACGACCCTCCTAGTCTAAATGTCCTCGATTTAGCACCAAATTGCCAAATGAACCCCTGAAATAGCACCTGGCCACCTACCTTCATTTGTAGACCAATAAAATCTCGAGCCTTAAAAATGCCATCACCTTGTTTGATGGCACTGGACTGTGAAACCTGGAAGAGTGTAGAAACCAGAGCAGGCTGTGAAAATGAAGTCATCTTGCCAAAGGGACAACTTGTAATGGGGCATTGTGCTGAAAGGTCTGCACGCCTATGGCCTAAAGTCAGTGGGTACACTGGAGCTCAAAATAGATCCTGTGTGTGACAAAAACAGCATTATTCCCAACAGTTGAGGGAACAGGATGGATGTTGCTTCTCCAAACTCTGCAAAATTAAAATTGAGGCCCTATGGAAAGGTCTATTCATGCAGCCTGCTCTGCTTTTTTAAAGAATGGCAGTGCGTATGGAAAGAATGGTCTGCACACGCTCGCTGAATGTGGAAAGCCATCTCTGATTTTATTTTCCAATTAAAAAAAAGTTATTTCCAGAGTAATAACTGGATGTAGTTTATTTCTCCCTGTCATTAAAAAAAAAAAGTGTATCTCAGTTTCAACTCCAAACCGTATTTGATAATGAAAAGATTACAGTGAGAGCATTGCCCAGAAAATCTGGATGGACTTGTTTTGACAGAAATAACATAATATTTAGAGCATTTTCAGGAGAAATACAGGTGTCTTCTTTTTTAATACAGACTTCACGTCCTCCTGTATCACCTACATGTCAATGTATAGTGGATTTACATATTTGATTGTTTTTGTCAGGCAGAAAGATGCATGTGTAAAAAAACAAAAACCTTATGCTCAAAGATTTGTCTATTTTATATTTCCAGCTGCCTCAAAATCAGACATGCTTTATGTAAATTTATAGATTAAAAAAAATTCTTCCCATGGATGGTGCCTGTGGCTCCAAGGAGTAGGGTGCGGGCTCCATACACTGGAGATAGCAGGTTCAAACCCAGCCCCAGCCAACGACTGCAAAAAAAAAAAAAAAAAAAAAAATTCTTCCCCTGTTAGTAACAACAGAATTCGTTTTCCTGGGCAGGAAGTTTTTGACTTGAGAGTTTTCAGCTACCTTTTTAGGTTAACTGAGAGTAAAAATAAAGAGAGCCTGGTTCTAGGACTTCCAAGTCATTTCATTCGTCTGAATCAGCTTCTCTATCTGGAGGACGAGGGTTTGAACACCCTGGTGGTAGTTAATATTTACTGAGCACCTGATCAATATGGGCACAACAGCCCCACAGGGGAGGTCCCTTCTGGTAGCTTCATTTTATGAATGAGGATATTTGGGACACACGTAAGTAAAGCGGCTAAAACACACACAGATAATATGGAGTGAAGCTGGCTTTTGAATGAGGCAGTTTGTTCCCAGCCCCTGCACATCCACAACTTTCTCTGCTTACCCGAAGTGTTTTCCGGTTATGAAAAAAATAAATTCTACATTTTTGCCTTTGCCATAGTTTATTATTTAGATTTTTGTGCTTGAATTAGGGTTACATCTCCCTATATCGTCCTATAGCAAGTCACCTCCTAAAAAGTAGGCTTGTAAAGTAACGTCATAGGAAGCCATTAAGCACTGGTAATGTCAAGTTACAGACAGTTTTTACTTTCCTTTTGTTCTTTCAAAAACAAGAACTGACCTATTTCTTATACTCACAGCTAAGCAAAGGGAAAGGCATTAACACTTTTAAGAAAAATATAGTTTCTAGAAAAAAAATGGAAGAAGAAAATGTCTTATTTCCTCATCCAAGCAGTAGGCTAATTAGCAAATACATTACTTTCTTTCAAATTGCCTAGTCCATTATGTGGAAGGAAAACATTCTGATCATTTTTAAAATTGTATCTAATAGATGCAAATTAAATATATATAACTATATACAGAAGTATATGTATATATATGTATAATTAATGTTACAGAATAATTCATGTAGGATAGATGAATGGTTAATAACTTAGATGGCTCCAGTAGCTTTGAAATACCCCAAATCACATATCCAATTAAAAATACTAGTTAACTTAAAATGGAAACATTGGCTGGACCTTGTTTCACTCTAATAAAACCAAATGATTATTTTGAATTCTGGTCTTGAAAAGCAAAGTTATCGGCTATTATCTGATGTAAATAAAACATTTTCAAATTTGACAAATTAATTTACTTATACATCTTTCCATCTCTCGGTGGAGAAATCATTTCAAATAATTATATTTTTGCAGGGGAGTTTAAGGGGAATTTTGCATTTTATTAGATTTGCCAAAAGTCCCTGCATCCTAGGACATTTAGTGTGTGCTCACAAGTACATTACATCCTCTCCCCTGTGGCATGCACCTGTCTCTTCCCAGTCTCCTGATTTACTTCCTTTGATCATTCTACTTCACCAACATGCTTACCATTTTCTCTTTTCCCTGCTGTTTCTGCCAGGAAGCTGCCTTTGCTATGCAGGGTACAAAACACACTGTCTACCTTCCATTTGTTATCCTGGCATGATGACTAGGATTCTTATCATTTGGGACTACAAAATTCCTTTTCTCTCACATTTCATATAAAGCCCACAAAAGGGTAGACCAATATCCTTGAGAAAAATAGTCCAGATTCTTTCCCAAAACAGCCTTCTCTTCTAATTTAAGTCCACACTTCCTTGATCGTCTTTTTTTCTCAGTCTCTTGACCTCTTTCTGGGAATACTCCTTAGTTCTTTAGCTAAATAGATGTATGATGGGCCCATCAGTACACCAGACACACTCAGACGAGATAAATCTCAGCAGTGGACACGACTAATGCTTTGCATATGTTGGGAAAGTGAAATTGAATCCGAAGAGCAAGTTCTGGTTTAGTCTGTTAAACCCGCCCTTAATTATGCATTCCTTCCAATTAGACAAAGTAGCATAGAATTTAAGAATGAGAAATGTGGAATTGCTATCTGGCAGGCCTGCACACCAGTCCTCCAAGCACAAGTTATATAATTATAAATTAGAAGGGTCACCTCTCTGTGCCCTAGTTTCCTTACATACAAAATATCATTTAGAATAATACTCAGTTCATTAAGATGTTATATGAAAAAAAATTAAAAAAACATGCCGCCTATCTGGTATACAGTAATTACTCAATAAATAATAGGTATTTTTAAGTGATCACATCTTGCAAATTTTAATTTTAAATAAATGCATCAAAAGATGTCTCAATAATTATTAGTCATTCAGTATGCATCAAGATTCTGTGATTGGTGTATGCATATTGAACTAAGTTGTCATTTTAAAAAATTTACTCTTAATAACAAAACTGTAATGTGAGCATTGCTATCCTGGCATCATTGATAAAGGAATCAAGTCTAAACAGAATAAGTTAACTTTTCTTTGGACATTTAACTTTAACACAGTGGAAACTAGGTAGCTTCAATATTAAATTTGTTTTATTACAAAGGCAATACCCTTCGGTGAAATAATTGAATGGGTATAGTTACTATATTTAATGTCAATTTTAGTTAAAAGACAAATGCTCTAAAATTTGTATCTTGATGAATTATAAAACCCCCTTCTTAACTACCATCTATTTCAGTACTAATATTTCTCCCACTATTTTATTTTTGGCATTCACTAGCATGGGAAGCATACACAGTGTTAAAATTTACTATGCAGGCAATGCCATTTTTTAATGCCACTTTCAAAAAGTGGAAAATAAATGTTAATCTTGCCTTTTTCATTGCCAGTCACACTCTCCCTGGAGAAAGCAAGATTGGTGGGCATTAGAAATAAAGGAACTTGGGAAGTAGAATATTCTTTGTTGACAAGTCTGGGAAAGAAGGGATCATGGCACGTAGTTAAATGCAGTAGTGACCTTATCGGACATTTCAAGCCAGAAAATTCTGTTAGAAAAATAACACCAGGTCATGGAAACCAAGCATGTGGAGTTAATTCTAGACTCTAAGAAAGGACGGATTATTTAATAACAATAATGGCATAGTTTGTTAACTATTTGCAGAAAATAAAATTTTAAGTTATAGTTTTATCTCCATTACATAATCAAATGAATTTCATATGGATTAAAGAATGAAATATAAAATTTTAAACACACCAACAAATAAAAAAATAGAAAAAATATTTATAAAAATTTATTGGTCATAAAATATGTTAGTTCACAACAATGGAAAAATTCACAAAGGGTGACTATTATAGAGATTTCCCCATAGAGCATTTTAAAATTTGTGTGGCTCAAAAAACACCATAAATAAAATTAATAGTCAAATGAAAAAATTTAGAAAATATTTGCTCATATAGGTCAAAAGAACTTAATGTATAAAATTTCCTCAAAACAATTTAAGTAAGTGCCATCTCAGAAGAAGAAATATTCAAAGTAGCAATAATATAATAAAAATAAAAATTATCATAACAAGTCTGGGATGACTTCTGCTTCTGGGAAGACAAAATAGACATGCTTTTTTCCTATTCCAACTGCTAAGTTCACCTACAAATTCTGTACACTATATTATGTATATACATATATGTGTGTGTATATATATATATATTTTTTTTTTTTTTTAAACACCCACCCCAAGAAAGGAAACTCTGAACTGTGGAGTAAAGACAGATCAGATCAGCTAGGGACCTGGGTCTCAAAGCATAACATGGCTGTGAGTCTCCTGCACTGTCTTTCTATCATATATCTCAGACCTGATGCTGAAAAACCAGTAACCCAGAAACAGCAGTGAATGCAAAAAAGCTTCAGTAAAAGACTGTGCTCTCTAGCAAAGGAGCAGAAAAGAAACAGCCTATCAAGAAAACTTTTAGATAACAACTTCTCTACTTCGGCCAAAAAACAGAGAAAAAACTGTAGCCTCATTCCCATCACTGCTAACCAAGGCCAAATGGGGAGCCTAGACTTCCAGACTTCCACCTTCACAAGACTCTAATTGTCACCAGTGCCCCTGGGGGTGTCAAAGGACACTCAATACTTTTATTTTCCTTTAACCTCTAACACAATCCCATTAAAGTGTTAATGGGTTTGATATTTCCATGCCAATCAACACTAAAAAGTTAGCACTCTCTTTTCCCAATCAGATGGTGCCAGAAGAGCCTAGTGAAGAGAGAGGACACACGCCACCACTAAGTAATTCCAAGGACACCACCACCATGGTGCCAGTGGAGACCATGTGGAGAGGCAACACAAACACCTATGCCCAGAAGTTGCTAGGAACCCCTTCATTAGCCCGAATTTAGATGCCAATAGAGGAAAAAATGAGGAATCTGGACTTCTGTCTTCACATGGTTATATTGAGCCAACTATCCTCATTTCAAAAAAGTGTCAAATAAAGCCAGCTAAAAGAAAATTTGAATGAGAGCCAAATACTCTTAAGAGAAAATGAAAATGTCCAGGTTTCAATCAAAAATTACTCATGAATACCAATACTAAGAAAGATTTCAAAGGGAATAAAAAATTCATTATATGTCAACATTGAGATGACAGAGATTTTAAGAATAATTAGTTAAATATTTTAAAACAGCCATGATAAAAATGCTTCAATAAGAATTAAAAACATGTTTGAAATATTAGAGAAAAAAAAAACAAAAACAGAAAGCCCTACCAAAGAAATAGAAAATAGAAAGAACCACTGGAAATGTTAGGACTAAAAAGTGCAAAAACTTACATAAAAAGCTTACTAGAATGAGAGGAATAGAGGGAACAGAGGAAGAAATGAGTTAACTGTAAGATAGAACAAGAGAAGTCACTCAAACTAAACAACAGAGCGCCTAAAGCAAATGAACAGAACCTCAGGAACCTGTACTTTGACAAAATATGTATCATTTATGTCATCACGGACCTGAAGGAAGAGAAATAGGGTGGGTCTAAAATGTACTCTAAGAAATAATGTCCGAAATGTTACCAAATTTGACAAAAGATATAAACCTCCAGAATATGAATGACTATGAATGAACCTAAACAGGATAAACACAAAGATATTCACACCAAGTCAAAATGTAATTAACCATCTGAAAACTAAAAACAAAACAAATCTTGAAAACAAGAAGAGAAAAATGATACTTTACTAACAGGAGAAAAGCAATTCAGATCAGAACAGATTTCTCATCCAAAACCATGGAGTCAGATGGAAGTGGTACAATATTTTTCAGGTACTGAAAGAAATCTAGAATACTATATCCAGTATGAAACACAAACTAATGAGGCATTCTCAGTTGAAGGAAAACTAAGATAATTTGTTGCCTGCAGCCCTGCCCAAAATGTATAGCTAAAAGCTGAGCAAGATGGCTCATGCCTGTAATCCTAGCACTCTAGGAGGCCAAGGCCAAAGGATCTGTGGAGCTCAGGAGTTCAAGACCAGCCTGAGAAAGAGTGATACCTGTCTATACTAAATATGGAAAAATTAGTGGGGCGTTGTGGCCTATACCTGTAATCCCAGTTACTTGGGAGGCTAAAGTAGAAGGATCACTTAAACCCAGAAATTTGCAGTTGCTGTGAGCCAGGCTAACTCCCTGAGACTCTAGCCTGGGAAGTGGTATGGGATTCTGTCTTAAAAAAAAAAAATAAAGAAATGTATAGCTAAAAGAAGTTCACTAAATAGACAGGAAATAATAAAAAGGACATTAGGAAGGAAGAACACAGTGAAAAAAAGAGGGGGGCGTAAACAAAATAAACTTTTATTCTTCTTTTGGATTTTCTAAATTACTGTTGGTTATAACATTAATGTATTCTAAGTATATGTAGAGAGAATATTTAAGAATATTAAATTATGAACCAAGGACAGTAAAGATAAGTAAGGATTTTATATTTCACTCAAACTGAAAAAAATGACTTCAGGACCTTGTAATAAGTTCATGTATACAGAATGCTGTACATACAGGCATACCTCATCTTATCATGCTTCACTTCACAGCTATTGGTTGTTTTGCAAATTGAAGGTTTGTGTTAACCCTTCAAGCAAATCTATTGGCACCATTTTTCTAACATCACATGGTCACATCAAGCATCTTTATCAGCATTTTTAAGCAATAAAGTATTTTCTAATTAAGGCATGTACTTTTTTTAGACAGTGCTATTTCACACTCAATGGACTATGGTATAGTGTAAATAAAACTTTTATATGTGCTGGTAAACCAAACATTTTAGTGTTTCACTTTATTGCCATATTTGTTTTATTGCAATGGTCTGGCACTAAATCCAAAATATCTGTGAGATATATATGCCTGTATAATGTAATACCTACAGCAAAAAGTTATATGAAAAGATACATTCAAAACACTATAGATAAAAGCAAAATGGAACTCTTAGAAATGTTCAGTTAACCCACAGTAAGATGGGGAAAAGAACACATAGAAAGGAAAAACAAAGAGAACAAATAAAACCTAAAATGCATGTCAAATGGCAGACTTAAGTATTAGCACATCAATAATTAATTAAATGTAAATGGTACAAATTCACTAATTAAAGACAGGGAGTAGCAAATTGGATTTAAAATCATGACTATATTGTACAATATCTGTAAAAAGACTACAGCAAAAAAATATACAATTCAGTCATTAATCATGCAAAAAATAGAAGTGGTTAAATTAATTTCAGATAAAGTAGATTTTGGAACAAAGAAACTACCAAAAACAGAGATGGTTATTATGTAATGATAAAAGTGTCAATCCACCACAAAGATGCAGTGATTTTAAATGGAGAACACATCAAACAAAAGAACTGAAAACATGTGAAGCAAAAACTGAGAGCTCTGAAAGGGCAAGTAGACACATCCACAAGGATACACAGAGATTTTATACTTCTCTCAACAATCGATAGAAAACAAGACAGAAAATTAATAAGGCGAGAACTCAACAATAACCATCAACCCACAGGACCAAATTAACATTTATAAAACATTCCACTCAGCATCAACAGAACACACATTCTTTTCAAGAGTCCATGGAACATACACTAAAATGAACGATGTATGGGCCATACGTTGTTTGTTGAAGACAGACTTCAACAAATATAAAAGATTTGATATCATGCAGAAGGTGTTTGCCAAGCACACTGAAATCTAACAAGAAATTAATAACAGAAAGAAAAGAAGGATCTCTCTTAACACTTGGTGACTAAACAACATACTACTTGATCTGTGAATCAAAGAGGGAAATATCAAGAAAAAATCTAAGAACCTATTAAAATGAATGAAACTGAAAACATATTAAAATCTGTAAGCCATAATGAAAACAAAGCTGAGAGGGAAATTTATAATGCTAAGTGATATGTGAGGAAAAAAGGGAGAGACTCAAAACAGTAAACTTTCACTACAAAAACTTAGAAAAAAATAGAAAATAAACAAAACATTATATGTCATGAGGGTATTGCAAATTAAAACAACAATAAGAAATCATTATACACACAATAGAATGGCTAAAATCCAAAATTTGACAATATCAAATGCTGTTAAGTATCCAAGATTTGACAATATCAAATGCTATTAAGGATGTGGAATGTAGGAACTCTCATTGTTTGCTAGTATGAAAGCAAAGTTGCATAGCTACTTTGGGGTTGACAGTTTATTATGAAACGTAGTCTTACATACAATCCAATAATTGTGCTGCTAAATTTTACTCAACTGAGTTGAAAACCTACACCCACCCAACAACCTGCATATGAATGTTTATGTCAGTTTATTCCTGATCAATAAAAACTGGAAGCTAACGAGATGCCTTTTTTTAGATGAATAAACTCTAATAATGGAATATTATCCAGTGACTAAAAACTGAACTGTAAAGCCATGAAAAACATGAAGAAATATAAAGTACATAGTGATAAGTGAAAAAAGACAGTATAAAACAAAAAGACTGCATACCATATGATTCCAGCTTTATGGTATTCTGGAATAAAGCAAAATTACAAAGACATTTTTAAAAAATCAGTGGCTGCTAAGAGTTTAGGGGGCAGGAGGGATAAATAGGTGGAGCAGATGGGATTCTAAGGTGGTGAAGCTGTGCTGAATTATACTCTAAACGCGGATATGTGACATGAATTTGTCAAAACCCTAAGAGTGTACTCTTTAGTGTAAACTTGAACTTTGCTGATAATAATGCTTCAATATTGGCCCATTAATTTTAACAAATATATCGTGTTTTACATTATGCAGGATGTTAACAGAGGACATCGTGCGTGAGAATGGGAAAGTATATGAGTATTTTTTGTATTATCTGCAAAATTTTTCTGTTAATCTAAATCTGTTATTAAAAACAGTCTGTTGCCTTTATTCTGCTGAAATATGTTCCTTCTATACCTAATTCATTGGGTTTCATCATGGACATTCTTAGAATTTTGTCAAATGCTTTTTCTGTGCCTGTTGAGATAGGGTTTTTATTCTTTATTAATATGATACATCACATTTATTAATTTGCATACATTAAACCATCCCTTCATCATTGGGTAAATCCCACTTAATCATGGAGAATGATCTTTTTAATGTGCTGCTGAATTCTGTTGCTAGTATGTTGTTGAAAATTTTTGCATCTATGTTTATTGGGGATATTGGCTTATAGTTTTCTTTTTTCATTGAAAGATTTTCCTGTAAGATCTGGAAAAAGACAAGAATGCCCATTTTGATCACAACATTCAACACAGTATGGGAAGTCCTATCCAAAGTAAGGAGGCAAAAGAAGAAGAAGAAGGAGAAGAAAGAGGAAAAAAATAAAAGGCATCCAAATTGGAATGGAGATGCTCAAATTGTCCATGTTTGCAGATGACTGTAGAGACATTCAGCAATGAGGTATGTTGCACTTTTTCTGGGATGAGTTCTCGAATTTAATTGTTTGACCTCATATGCATAGTATGCTATTAGAAATAAGGGTCCATGGGCGGTGCCTGTGGCTCAGTCAGTAGGGTACTGGCCCCATATACCAAGGGTGGTGGGTTCAAACCCAGCCCCAGCCGAACTGTAACAAAAAAATAGCCAGGCGTTGTGGCGGGCGCCTGTAGTCCCAGCTACTTGGGAGGCTGAGGCAGGAGACTCGCCTAAGCCCAGGAGTTGGAAGTTGCTGTGAGCTGTGATGCCATAGCACTCTACCAAGGGCGATAAAGTGAGACTCCGTCTCTACAAAAAAAAAAAAAAGAAAGAAGGGTCCATTTATAAGCTACCAAAGAGGAAATGTGGTTCATAACACTTAACCTTTAATTGCTTGTTAACACGCCTTGGCATCTCAGCCCCCACTGCAGAGTGTCAGCACAGTTTATCAGTAGCCAATTAACTCTACTGTGTCTGTGGTCATTGCTTCCTCTTCCCTCATCTTCTCCATGCCTGGATCATTACCTTGGCTGCAGTTTTCTCCTCCACCGAGAAGGATTCCCAGGGCACCACTGGTGCAGTATTCTGCACTTTGTTTCAGAGGCTTTGTTTGCCACACCCCGCTCAGGGAGGTGCATCTTCACCCAGCACATTGTAAGGAGCCAGTCCTAAATCCCCATTTACCACCTATTTTCTCAGATCTGTCCTGGTGCCATTTGTGTTACTGGAAATCTGCTGAGACATACGAGGTATTTATCAAGAGAGGGAGTAGGAGAAAGGAGGGAGTCTTCAGACCATGACGCAGGTCTGAAGGAAGGAAGAGGGAAAAGAAAGAAGATTGGAGAGGAGGACAATGGACAGAAGCACCAAATTTCTCTGTTAGGCCACCAAATACCAAAGAGAAAAGCAGATTTCGTGGGAAACTTTTCAGGAACTAGGACTAGAAGCTGCAAACATCAATTTTACCTAAATTTAATTGGTCAAAACACATCAAATATCCCCTTCTAGACACTTCTGGTGAATGCATAATGCTGTCTCTGCCTCATGGAAGACCTAAAATATTACTCAGGTATATGTGTATTGCAGACCTAGACCTACCCATGTAGCAATGCTAGGATATTGGCATTCACGCTGTATTGTCTAATCATTTGTTCTTAGATGAGGTACTGGGTGTAGCGCATGTGTCAAGGGAGTTTACTCATCAGTTTGAACCTCAGACTGAGGCATAGAATATTTTAGACTTCTGTGTATCAACCCTAACACATTCTCTGTTTCATCCATGAGCACCACCTTCCAATATTAAAGCCAGCCATCCTCATGTCTTACAAGAAAGTGCAGTTTTTACCTAAGGAGTTATTCTACTCTGGTCAATAACTTGTAATTTTTGCTTTCTTTCTAGTATATGCACATATTTTTAAGGGAAATTATTTGAACTGGAATGCTATAAAATGTTAATGTTAAACATTTCTGGGTATCAAGATTTTCTTATCTATTTTTATTTGGATACCTAGTATTTATATTTTATATTATTCTGTATGTACTTCCTTCTGTAAATAAAATTATAATTGTATATTGATGAAAAATAATTATAATTTTTAAATTTAAATGATAGCAATTCTTCAACTTCTGGTTAGATAACAGCATTCAAGAAGACACAAATTAGTAGTTTGAGACCTATTTGACCAGAATTTATAAGGAACTTATTCACTTTACCATCCATTCAAATAAATCAAGAAATAAAATTTGTGATCTGAAATAATAACAATTGGTAAGAAAAATCAAGTAAAACTTAGTAAGAAATATTGAAGCATCTGATTACCAGCCTATAGTTTTGAAGATTAGGAACTATGGCAAGTATAAAACTCTATAATTCAAACTTCTGTCTGCCTCCCTGCACTCATACACTTCAAGAAATTTTTTAAGATACCAATAAATCTATCATCTTCATCGACTCTTCCATATTAGCATCTTTTTCTTTAATCCATTTTGAAACTAAAATGGAAAACTAAGATTTGTTATATACTGGAATGGATTGTAATTTATATAGCATCCTTGAAGACAAAGGTCCCTCTGAAATGTGGTAAAAATAGGAAAATATTGTCTGGTGAGAAACATAGTTTATAACTAAACACCCAGTGATACATAATATGTAGTTTTACACTTAAATTTTCAAGAAAGGGAAAGATAAATTTTTGCAGTACTTCCTAGGATAATGAAAGAAGCTAGTGGCAACCCAAATACGTACGTGTTTGCAATTATTGCTCATGGCTGGTCATGTTTATTTCAGTGTGTGCCGGTATCAGTCAGATTTCCATTGGAGAATCAGAATTGAATCCCTAGGAAATGATGATAAGTAGATAGATGGGTAGATAGAGAGGATAGTTATAGAGATAAATGACAAATGATGGTGATAGACAAATAGACATATTGCAAGAATTTGAACAATCCTTTTAACATGTTCTTTTTGTGGGAGCTTATTAAATAGTCCTCATGAGAATATTTTCTGCCTAACTGTTGCTGAGGCTTAAAGTCTAGCACCAGTCTTGCAGGCAACACAGAATGAAAGGTGGATACCACGTGAAGGAGGCCAAGCATGAGCTGGTGCCCCACAAATAGGGACTCAAACCTGTGGTAGTTTCTGGTTGCCTCTGACCGGATGATGTGGGATAACACAGAAGTTAGAGCCCTTTGTGATGTAGCTAAGCACCTGTATTCAGCCAGACATGGCCTCACACCAACGAGGTCAGATAGCAGATAAGCATTACTCGTGAGCACCCTGTTTGAGTAATCAGTGTGGTCTCTGTCTTGTAACTGGACCTGGACTGATTTACACAGTGTCCTTATTTCATGGATGGATAAAAGTAAAAAATTCAGTAGAACCTCCATAGCTGACCACCTGCCTACATTGACCATCTCCTTAAGTTGAACTAGTTCAATGAACACGTTAATTTTCATGGACTGGACGTATCTCACATATGTCTATCAGTATGCTAAGCCTAATTCCTTATGTTAACCACTTTGGATGTTGACCAGTTTGTTAGAGTCCCCTTGGTGGTTAACTTACAGAGGTTCTACTGTGTCACCAGATGGATAGACATGAACGTGTGTATAAATTTTCACAATATAATCTTTAAAAAAAGCCTGAAGCACAATAGAATGGTAGAAATTCACTAAGTTGAAGAGGAGGGGTCCTATTTGTTTTTTTCATATAATCTAGCAAACAGGAAAAAGAAATAGAAGAACCAAATAGAGAAACACGTTACTTAAATGATTATGGTGTTAAAATGAAAGAACAAGTTGGGCCCAAAAAAAGTGGGTAGAGCTAAAAAGATGGTAGGCTGAAAAAAAAATCATAGCAAGCTGAATATAAGTAGGCACAGGCAGAGAATAAGAGGAATCTGGGGGAATATTTTAAAAAGCAAGGTTTTCTGCTCAACAAAAATGAGCAGAATTAGAATCTATTATATACAGGCTAAACTGATTCTGAAGGAATGTGTTCATCGATATAATTGAGTAGTTCTTGCCAAATGCAAAAAAAAATCAATAATGGATATTATAATAGAAACAATAGATCAAAGGTTAACTTAAAGTAATTGCTGTTACTAATTCAAAAAGCAAATAAAGTCAAATAGTTAAACAGGTTAAAGTAAAATTTCTGTGTTAAAAAATGTAGTCTATAGTGTTCCAGCAAAAAATAATTGGGAGAGTTGTCTATTTAGACATGCTAGAACTCGGTGTCAGATGAAAGGAAATGATGGTGTCAGGGATTTGTAGAGAAAAAATTGTATAATCCAAGAATCCTGAATTTAGGGAAGTTATTACTCATGTGGAAAAATCTTAGCAACATCAAGCACTTAGAAATGTAAAACACTCCCTGAGAATTTGAGAGAGGAAAAAAAAACAAAAAAATACATAAAGCACATTTATGATTCCTTACCAAAAATGCAGTCAAAGACACACTCTAGCTAAGTGAAAGAAGTGTTATGGTAAAAATTCAGAGATAGGAGAATAATAATATGAAATGACTGTTACAATTGAGAGTAAAGAAACATATATTTATTGAAATAATTAGTTAAAATTTTGAATATTAATTTAAAAAGAAAACTACTCACAAAAAGTTGATTTGAGAAATCCTTATTGTTAGCACCTTCCTTACCACAGTATTAAACATTAGGTTAAATTAGCGCATTTAAGAAAGTGGAAATATGAGCAGGAAAGGAAGTAAAGCAAACTAAGGTAAATTATTTCTCTTACATGAAGCAGATTTAAAACATGAGTATTTTTACCCCGATAATTAAACATAAGGCCAAGTGCTTTTATGAAAGTGTAGTGGCAAAAAGCTAAAAGTTAAAAATAAACGTCATACATTTAAATGACCACTGGCTCTAGGAGCAAATAAAACGTTACTATAGTAAGAGAGAGAAAACAACATAAATCCACAAAGAACTCAGTGAAAAAATAGAAATTAAAAAGTGAGTATATCTGTTAGGGCATGCCATGAAAGGGTTAAAATGCCTCCATAAATGGTAAAGATGGATTAATTTTTATAAAGTCCAATGTATGTTGTTTATGAAATAACATAAAGTAATAAAAAGGGTTAAAAGAAAACTATGAAAATCTTCATATCACACAGGTTTTAAAAATCAGTGATATAACATCTCAAGTGAAAGAATTTGAGAATAATAAAATTGATAAATAGATACAATTCTTAGTTCTCTTGAAAAATTAGGCTGTGGAATACAATTAAGAAAAGAACAAAATTAAATATTAGTAAATTTAAAATATTAATATTTCCCAGTAAAAATGTTTAAAGTTAAAAGTATGCTAATAATTTTAAGATAATGTAACACAAAATATAATTTACTTAAATGGAATTGAAAGCTAGAGACAAACCTGAATGATTTGAAATATAATTTTTAAAATTTAAAATAACAAGTATGCTATTTATTTGGAATTTCTTTCTAATTCTCACTCTAGAAAGATTTGTTATTTAAAATAATTCATGACATACAAAAATGTTCTAAAAGGTCTTTTAACAGAAAATTATGGGCCTTTCTCATGTGTGAATTTGAGTAAAAAATATGCAATTAACCTATTTTAAAACTATTCAAAAATAAAAATAATAAATAATAATAAATCACCTTAAATAAGTAGTTTTTCTTTGTTAATACAGCCTTAAGGTAGTATTAGAAGACCATGAATGTACTATGTCAGTTTCAATGGAAATTTTAGTAAGTGCTTTAAATGCTAAATTTGATTGGATGTGATCTTCGGTAACTACTCCAAATACTGGGCTTTTCTCATTGTCATTATTAGTAAAGTAGAAATGCTATTTTATATCTTTCTTGTGGGGGCAAAATTAAGAAATAGAAACATGAAATATCTATTAAATACTCAGTGCAGGGTATAAGCTCATGAAAATTGCTGTTTTTAATGCATTAGAAAAAAATCATCTCAATGTGTTTTTAAAACTTAAGATTTACATCAGAAAAATAATTTGTTAACATAGAAAACTATGTATTTGATTTACACTAACAGTCATATCATCATCAAATTTAGAACACTACACTCCAATGTTTAAAATTCAGATCAAAAGATAGATGAGCATGGGTCCATTAATTTTTAACTACATTCAGAAAACAATCCATAGATACACCTTAAATATGCATTAACTGGTTTTTAGGGATTGGTCTACATATACGTATGCATATTGAACTGTATTAGTTGTTCTCTGTGTTAGTGATAACACTCTATCTGTAGATATATAGAGAGATATTTACTAGGAATGTGGCAGTGCAAGAATACCAGTGAGGTCAGAGAACTGGATTCTCTTGTATTTAATTTCTTCATAGAAAAATTATGACTTTAAGAGAATATATTTATTTAGGTATTCAAATAATATCTAATATGCAGATAGTAATGGTGATATATAAAGGTTAAATAAATTAACTTATATCTGTATTATATACATAATGTATAAATGTTATTAAGATGAAAATGCCATATTCATATTTAGAATAAGAAAATGGAAGTACCAGTTGACCAACCAACTCTACATAAAAAGGAGAATTTTGAAAGAATCAAATAAAAATTCTTAACTTGAAAAATACATAACTGAATTTAAAATTCACTGAAATTGGCTTAACAGCTTTTAGACATAGCTAATGAGAATATGAGTAAACTGAAAAGGTTGTTAAATAAATCATTGTCTAGAGTGAAGTTTGTAAAGGAAAATTTAAAAAAGAATAAAAGTCATAAGAGCATAAGAAACAAACAATATATAATAAAGGCTCTAAAAATATATGCAGTTGTACTGCATTTAGTGATGAGGCTGAGGATTAACCCACTACTGATGAGAAAACCAAATCCTGGGTTTAGAAAAGCTTTGCACATTCCAATGTGTATTTCTCTAACATAGTAAAAAAAGTACACCAATTTATAATGGAGTAAGAAAACTGAAAACAAAGGGAAAAAATTAAGAAAACAGCCTGAGAGAAATAGCACAGTCTCTTCAAACAGGACCAGTAACACAAACAGCTGAAAATAGAAAAAAAAACCCAGAAATTAAAAGATAAAAGTATTTTCAAAGTGCTGAAAGAAAATAACTTTCAGCTGAAAATTTTATAGCCAGTGAAACTGCACTTCATAAATGAAGGTGAAATAAAAATATTTTCAGAAAATTCATCTCCAAAGCCCACTCTAAAACAAATACTGAATGGTTTTCTTTAGTAAGAAGGAAAGTGATTCCACCTGTATTTTTCAGTAACACAGGAGTCAGTCATTAGAGTTATATTATAAACCAGCTTATTTGTGGTTTAATGAATTTCTTCTTGCATCTAACTGTTTATGTTTTATATATTAAGACCATTTCATTCAGGGCATAAAGACACATGGCCATTATATCTTCTTGATAGTTTCATCTTTTCATACTGAGTTCTCACTTTTAATCTGATTAAATGGCTTTTCACTCAGAATCACAATTGATCAGTTATTATTATAACTACTGTTAGTATTTGTACAGTTTATTTTTGTTCATTTGTTTTGGGATAATGTGTAACGTGTCTCTGATAGTAAAAAGAAGTAGCTGATTGTTTAAATTGCATCTTAAAAACTGTGGCTTTGTATGTCTCTAACACTTTGATTTGGGGGGGCTTACAAACATGTTTGCTTCTTGTCTACCATCTTACTATAGGTCTTCTATTTATTACATACATTTTTCATTTTTCTAATTTTAGTTTGATCAATTTGTTTTATTTCTTTTGTCATCTCATGGATTGGAAAATATATGTACTAATATTTTCAGATTCCACCCACAATTTTTAAAAAAGATACACTTTAATTCCTCTTTTTATATGAAAAATTGAACTATGTCTACACTTTTCTCTATTGAAACAAGACATTCAGCATCTAATTGCCTATCTTTTGTAAAATACTCCATTGAAATGTAATGCCAGGTGGCTGTATTTTCATAATATCTCTACCTTTTCAGGATCCTCTTTTCTTACATTGGATTACATTTCTTTTTTTTTTTTCCTAATGCTGGGGCCCTTTATTGTTTTTTTTTTTATTAAGTCATAGCTGTGTACATTAATGCAATTATGGGGTACAATGTGCTGGTTTTATATACACTTTGAAATACTTTCATGAAACTGGTTAACATAGCCTTCGTGGCATTTTCTTAGTTATTGTCTTAAGACATTTATATTCTACACTTGGTAGATTTAATATGTACTCCTGTAAAATGCACCATAGGTGTGGTCCCACCAATTACCCACCCTCCACCTACCCTCCTCCCACCACTCCCCTGCCCCTCCTCTTTCCCCTTCATCTATAGTTGGGTTATAGCTTTCATTTTCCTCTTGTAAACGAAAATTTAAAACAGAATAAAAACCATAAGAGCATTATAAACAAACAATATATAATAAAGGATCTAAAAATATGTGCCTATAGTTGGGTTATAGCTTTCATATGGAAGTGTGGGTGCTTAAATATTGGTTTCACAGTAGAGCTGAGTATATTGAATACTTTTTCTTCCATTCTTGAGATACTTTGCTAAGAACAATATGTTCCAGCTCTATCCATGTAAACATGAAAGAGGTAAAGTCTCCATCTTTTTTAAGGCTGCATAATATTCCATGGTGTACATATACTACAATTTATTAATACATTCATGGATAGAGGGGCCCTTGGGCTTCTTCCATGACTTAGCAATTAAGAATTGGGCTACAGGCTCGGTGCCTGTGGCTCAACGGGCTAAGGCACCAGCCACATACACCTGAGCTGGCGGGTTCGAAGCCCGGGCCTGCCAAACAACAATGACGGCAACCAAAAAAAAAAAAAAATGGCCGGGAGTTGTGGCAGGTGCCTGTAGTCCCAGGTACTTGGGAGGTGGAGGCAGGAGACTCACTTGAGCCCAGGAATTGGAGGATGCTGTGAGCTGTGATGCCTGTGTATCCAGGGTGACAGCTTGAGGCTCTGTCTCAAAAAAAAAAAAAAGAATTGGGGTACAATAAACATTCTGGTGCAAATATATTTGTTATGTGATTTTTGGTCTTCTGGATATATACCTAGTAGAGGAATTGCAGGATCGAATGGCAGGTCTATTTTTAGACCCCTAAGTGATCTCCAAACTTCTTTCCAAAAGGAGCATATTAGTTTGCATTCCCACCAGCAGTGTAGAAGTGTTCCCTTTTCTCCACATCCACATCAGCATCTCTAGTTTTGGGATTTTGTGATGTGGGCTAATCTTACTGGAGTTAGATGATATCTCAAAGTAGTTTTGATTTGAATTTCTCTGATGATTAAGGATGATGAGCATTTTTTTCATGTGTCAATAGGCCATAAACCTGTCTTCTTCAGAGAAGTTTCTCTTCAACTCCCTTGCCCACCCTGAGATGGGATCACTTGTTCTTTTCTTGCTAATACATTTGAGTTTTCTATGGATTCTGGTTATTAAACCTTTGTCAGAGACATAACCTGCAAATATCTTCTCCCATTCTGAGGGGTGTCTGCTTGCTTTACTTACTATGTTCTTGGCTGTGCAGAAGCTTTTTAATTTGATCAGATCCCAGTAATGTATTTTTAGTGTTGCTTAAATTGCCCTGGGGGGCGGGGTCCTCCTCATAAAATATTCTCCTAGGCCTATGTCTTCAAGTGTTTTCCCTGCACTTTCTTCTAGTATTTTTATAGTCTCATGTCTTAAGGTTAAATCTTTTATCTAGTGAGATTGTATCTTTGTTAATGGCAAAAGGTGTGGGTCCAGTTTTAGTCTTCTACAGGTCGCCAGCCAGTTCACCCAGCACCATTTGTTAAATAGCAAGTCATTTCCCCACTGAATGTTTTTAATTGTCTTATCAATGATCACATGACGGTACATAGCTAGGTTCATCTCTTGGTTCTATATTCTGTTCCATACATCTACCTCTCTGTTTTTGTGCTAGTACCATGCTATCACTATAGATTTATAGTATAGTCTGAGGTCTGGTAGCACAATTCCTCCTGATCTGTTTTTATCTCTGAGTAATGTCTTGGCTAATCGAGGTTTTTTTCTGATTCCATAGAAAACTAAGTATTGTTTTTTTGAGGTCTTTAAAGTCTGACATTAGGGCTAGCGCCTGTGGCTCAAAGGAGTAGAGTGCCAGCCCCATATGCTGGAGGTGGCAAGTTCAAACCCAGTCCTGGCAAAAAAACTGCAAAAAATAAATAAATTATGATAGTGATGCTTTAATAGGGATTGCATTAAAATTGTATATTGCTTTGGGTAGTATGGTCATTTTAACAATGTTGATTCTTCCTAGCCATGAGCATGGTATGTTTTTCCATTTGTTAACATCTTCAGCCATTTCTTTTCTCAGAGTTTCACAGTTCTCTTTGTAGAGATCGTTCATGTCCTTTGTTAGGTAAACTTCCAAATATTTCATCTTCTTTGGCACTACTGTAAAAGGAATAGAGTCCTTGACTGTCTTTTCAGCTTGACATATTTAATATTGGTATATATAAAGGCTACAGATTTGTGAGTATTGATTTTGTATCCTGAGAAGCTGATATGTCCCTTGATCACTTCTAAAAGTTTTGTAGTTGAGTCTCTGGGGTTTTTCAGGTATACAATCATATCATCTGCAAAGAGTGAACGTTTAATCTCCTCTGTTCCTATTTGGATGCCCTGGATCGCCTTCTCTTGCCTAATTGCAATGGCTAAGACTTCCATTGCAATGTTAAAAAGAAGTGGAGATAATTGGCAACCATGCCTGATTCCTGATCTGAGTGGAAATGATTTCAATTTTACTCCATTCAATATGATATTGGCTGTGGGTTTGCTGTAGATGGCCCTATCAGTTTAAGAAATGTCCCTTCTATACCTATTTTCTTAAGTGTTCTGATCATAAAAGAATACTGGATATTATCAAAAGCTTTTTCTGCATCAATTGAGAGAATCATATGGTCTTTGTTTTTTATTTTGTTAATGTGATATATTATATTTATAGATTTACATATATCGAACCATTCTTGAGACCCTAGGATAAAGCCAATTTGGTCATGGTGTATAATTTGTTTGATTGATGCTAGATTCTGCTTTCTAGGATCTTGTTGAATATTTTTTTAATCTATATTTATTAAACATATTGGTCTATAACTTTCTTTTCTTGTTGGGTGTTTTCCTGGCTTGGGAATAGGGTGATATTTGCTTCATGGAATGTGTTGCGAAGTATTCCTTCTATTTATATGCTTTGGAAAAGGGTATGTAATATTCCCTCTTTAAAGGTTTGGTAGAGTTCTGATGTGAAGCTGTCTGGTCCCAGACTCTTCTTTTTTGTGAGATTTGGTATAATTGATGTTATTTCAGTACTTGATATAAGTCTGCTCAATATTTCTAATACTTTCTGGGTAAGTCTAGGAAGGTGGCATGCTTCCAAGTATTGGGAAATTTCTGAGAATAGAGTTTTTTATAGTATTCATTAAGAATTTTTTGTATTTCTGAGATGTCTATTGTTATTTTGCCTTTTTTATTTCTGATTGATGAAATTAGGGATTTTAATTTTCTATTTCTAGTTAGGCTAGCCAAGGGTTTATCAATTTTGTTAAACTTTTCAAAGAACCAACTTTTTAATTCATTGATATTTTGAATAATTCTTTTGTTTTCAATTTCATGTAATTCAGCTCTAATTTTGGTTATTTCTTTTCTTCTGCTGTGTTTGGAGTTGGAGTGTTCTTCCTTTTCCAGTTGTTTGAGATGTCCCATTAAGTTGTTGACTTCCTCTCTTTCTGTTCTCTTAAAGAAGGCTTGGGGCTTATTATAAATTTCCCTTTTAGGACTGCCTTTGCAGTATCCCAGAGGTTCTGATAATTTGTGTCTTCATTATCATTCTGTTCCAAAAACTTGGCAATTTCCTTCTTAATCTCTTCTTTGACCCAGCTATCTGTCAGGATAAGGTTAGTTTCCATGTCTTTGTATGAGTATGCAGATTCCTATTATTGGTGAGTTCAACTTTTATTCCATGATTATCTGAGAAAATACAAGGAATAAATTCTATTCTTTTAAATTAGCTGAGGTTAGCCTTGTTACCTAAGATGTGATCAATTTTGGAGAATGTTCCATGGGCTGATGAGAAGAATGTGCATTCAGTTTTGTCAGGATGAAATGTTCTGTAGATGTCTATTCAATTCAATTGTTATATGGTGAAGGTTAAGTCCAAAATTTCTTTGCTTAGTTCCTTCTTGGAGGATCATCCAACTCTGCAAAGGGGTGTTAAAATCTCCAACTATTATGGTACTGGAAGACATTAAATTGTTTGTGTCTTTTGGGGTCATCCTTATAAATTGAGGAGCATTCTGGTTGGGCATTTAAATGTTAAAAATTGAAATCTCATCATGTTGAGTGTTTCCCTTAACAAATATGTAGTGACCATCCTTGTCTTTCCTTACTTTTGTTAGTTTAAAACCTAATGTATCTGCAAATAAAATTGCAACCCCTGCTTTTTTCTGTTTTCCGTTTGCCTGCATTATAGATGTCCATCCCTTCACCCTGAGTCTATATTTATCCTTTAAGATGAGATTCTTATATGCAGCAGATATCTGGCCTGAGTTTTTGTATCCAGTCACCCTGTACCTCTTTAGTGAACAATTTAAGCCATTCACTTTAATTGAGAGTATTGATAAGCCTGCTACTTTTTTGGGTGTCACGTTTTTTGAAAGATCAATGGACGTTTTTAATCTTTTTGCCACTGTGCAAGTTGAGTTTTGATCAATCATTTCTGAGTGAGTTCACTTTGGTGGTAGAGCATTGTGGTGGTCATTTTGGAGGATGGGCCTGAGAATATCTTGAACAGCTGATTTAGTTATGGCAAATTTCTTCAACGTGTGAATGTCATCAAAGTATTTGACTTCTCCATCATAAATGAAACTCAGTTTAGCTGGATACAGGATCCTGGGCTGAAAGTTGTTTTGTTTTAGGAGATTGAAGGAGATTGAAGGAGATTGACCATCCCCTTCTGTCTTGAAAAGTTTCAGCAGAGAGATCTTCAGTCATTCTAATATTCTTCCCCTTGTAGGTTATGGTTTTCTTATGTCTGGCTGCTTGCAGGAATTTCTGTTTCTTATTAACTTTGGCATAGTTAATTATAATGTGTCTAGGGGATGCTTTCTTTAGATTGAGTCATTCTGGTCAATTGTTCTGAAACTGTCTGCTATCTGAATTTCAGGATCTCTTGCCATGTTTGGAAAGTTTTTCTCTAAAACCTCTTGGAGTAAAGCATCTGTGCCTTTCAGATTATTCTCATCACCTTCATGAAATCCAATAAGACGAATGTTTGCTTTTCTGGAGGGGTCCCACAACTCCCTCAGGAAATGATCTGTCTTTGCTCTCCATTTCTCTTCATCTTTCAGCATTTGGGAGTTTTCAATAACTTTGTCTTCAATATCCGAGATCCTTTCTTCTGCCCTCGCCATCTTATTACTGAGGGTTTCCACTGTATTTCTCAGGTCTTTGAGGGGTGCAAATTCCTGCCTCAATTTTTCAAAATCTTTGGTGATTTTTGTCTTTGAATTCATTGAATTCTTGAGACAACTTTTGAATTACTCCTTAAACTTCTACTTCCAATTTTACTTCAATTTTGTTAATTTTATTTGCTATCCAAATTGTGAACTCAATTTCTGACATCTCAGCCTTTTGTTTATGAATGGGATCTTCTGTTGCATCTCCTTTGTCATAACTTGGAGGAGTTGATCTATTCTGGTTATTCATGTTGCCTAAGTTTTTCTGCTGATTCTGCCCCATGGTTATTTTTCACCGTATGTTTAGTGAGGCTGGTAAGGTGTAATTAAATTGAGGGCTCCTGGAGATGTAATTAACCAGACCTTTACCAGCTGGGACTGGTGACTGTGGCTTTTCCCTTATGGTTTTACCAAAGTCCCATTCAGTACTACAGCCTGAGACTCTGGGGATCCACTTGGTATGATAGGGCTAGGTGGGTCTGTCTTAGCTAGACTCTGACCAATCCTAGTGGATCAGTGACTTTGGGTTGAAATCTCAGCTTGGAGGAATACAAGCAATTAAGACACCCTGTCCCCCACTGGCAATAACTGGGAGAGGAGAATCAGACCCTCCCTCTACAACACAACCAGGCTATAACCTGGAGAGAGTCCTTAGGTGATGGGCCCAAATCAAGAGTTCCAAACCAATTGTGCTGGTCAGCACAAACATAGATCGAGTGGGAAAGTTCAAAAGGTCTCTAGCAACTGGACAGCAGGATAAACTGGCAGCTCAAGTATGACTCATTTCAGTGGTCTGTGGAGTCAGAAAGCCCAACCCAGCAAAAGAATTATACCAGGCTTGGCTGGTGTCTCTTTTCCCACTTTGCATCACCGTCACCCCCAGTCACTGGTTACCCCACAGGGCTGCAGCCCAGCTCTCTCTAATACTCAAGTACACCAGGGGTTCCCACCCAAGTCAAAGAGTAGATGCTTTCCTGACTGGCCCGTTTCACTGTGCGACCTACAGGAGGGAGGAGTTCAGGCCTGATTCCCTGCAGTGATCATTGGAAACTGGGAAGTGTTCTACTGGCATCTGTACCCAGCCAGGGGTTACCATTGAGGAGTATGTTTCTCTCCCTTGGAGACCAGGCCTCTGCCTTGGCCACACGCCACCTCTGGAACCCCTGAAGGTCAGGTCAGGTCAGCTTCCCTCCATGTTCCACAGATTTGGGGAGGTGTGTCTCCCAAATTTGACCCCAGTGGGAGGGACCGTGGACCCACTACCACTGCCAGGGGTGGCACTACCACTGTCAGGGGTTGTGCGGCTAGTCTGGGGTACAGCTGTGCACAGGTCACAGAAGCTGGGCCAGGAGCCAGAGGGCAGAGCCTCCAGCTGCTAGCTGCCGGCTGCAGGTCACACAGATCATAGGACCTGGGTGAGGAGTTAGAGGTCAGCAGAAGTGGGCGGGATACTGGTGGGTGCCACTGTGGTCCCAGTGGGGGTGGTGCGTGTCCCCCCATGCTGTGCTCTTTCCAACATGGAACAGGTCTCTCTCCCCTTGTGACTCCCACCTCTATTAAAGTTATAGTTGCACCGCAACTGCCCCACAGCCCATGAGATGCCTCACCCTAGCAAAAATGTGCCAGACTCTCTGGATTCTGCAGGGGGTAGTCTTTCAGACCGCCAGGAGAGGGGGGAAGGGTGGATTGGGAGTTCAGGGAGGTAAGGAGAATATTAGTTCAACTTTTGTCCCAGGCAAGGGACTGCCTAGGCTTGCAGCACTAGCTCTCTGTGGAGGAAGTCCCGTCCTCAGTCGTTGTCTCCCCTTAGGGGAAACAAAAGGTCCTCTGTTCACTACTCATCTCAAGCCACTCTCCTGAGAAGGGGAGGGGAAGGATTCCCATCATTTGGGATGGGTTTTGTACCTGATATCCTTGGAGTCCCAGCTTGCCTCAGCAGGGGTGATATGAACTTATCAATCCTCTCTCTCAGCTCAGCTCCCAATCTTCCGCTTTATTGGATTGGTTCTGGCCATTATTTTTCCCTCTGGATGGGAGCCTCTGCTGAAAGCTGGCTTCAATCAGCCATCTTGCCTTGTCCCCTCTGGATTACATTTCTATAGTGGTAGAAATGATGTAGATATTTCTATAAAGTTTTGTTTTTACTCACTACCTTTTCTTATATCACATGTGTCCTTTCTTGTATTAATTTTCCCTTTCTCTGAATTCTATTGTTGGGTAATTTTGTTCAGAAAGAGTGAATACCTGTTTATAAATAACAGTCCATATGAAAAAGTATTTCATGCATATGTATTGCTTTCCCTTGGCACTTTAAGATCATGGTATTTTTATCTCCTTGCATTGTTGAGTTGCTTTCTCATTCTGGATGTTTGATTATTCCCTTAATTCTCATAGCTCAGAAATTTCAGAAGGTCTGTTTAGCACTGTATGTGAAGGTGTGAGTCTTTCTTAATATCAATGCATTTTTTTTTATATTTTGCCTCTAATTATTTCTTTCCTCTAATCTCTTTTACCCTTCTTCTAAAACTCCTTATAGATTGATAATAGATATGACTTCTCCCTTACCAGTATGTAGTAATCTTACCTTTTCCCTAGTACTTCATCTTTGATGTTTTGCTTCATCTTCTGGGGCACATCCTTTTCTATCAATTTCTAACCAGTCTTTGACCATAACCAATTCAGCTCTTGGATTAAATTTTCAATTTTGGCCATCATATTTCAATTTCTAAGAAATATTTTACAGTTGATGATGATTCTTTTTCATAGTGATGTTTTCACATTTTATGGATGGACAATTGTTCAGTTCTCCCTGGAATTGTGAATTACTATTATCTTTATTTCTTCTGGGGTCATTGCTCTGATTTCGACTTTATTCTTTTTCACATTTTGGCATTGCAGAGTTTCTTCTAGCTGTTGTGCTTCTCTGCTTCCTAGTCCCTCTGATCTTTGACTTTCTGACAAATCTCCATATTTAAAACTCTGATAGAGATCTCGCTGGCATTGTTATCTCCAAGTTCTGCATTTTTATGAAGTTTGATAGAAAGAACTGAACTCGTCTCTATTATGGGCCCTTTCCTTTCTCTCTCTCTTTCCCTCTCTGTTCTTCTAGGAATATCTCAATATTTCTGACCAAGTAATGATACTATTGTTTCTTCCAACAATGCCACTTAACAAGTATCTATCTTTTCAATGGGATTTTAGCAATGAGAGATAAAAGGAGAAACCACAAGAATTTAGTTAGCCAAATTGAATCAGAAGGCTTGGCTGCTTTTTCTCAAAAAAATCCATATGTACATATCACCTTTAGAATAATATATGTATAACTCAGTATAGTTGTTACATTTCCTGAGAAAGAGTTTTTTCTCCTAGTGAATCTTGAGACCCTAAGAAACAAAGCTAGAGAAGTAAGATATGCAAACTCAAGTTTATCGTCAGAGTGCAAGCAATTTTTATAACAATGCATTGGAAGGTTAAATAACTGGCTATCTGTTAGCTTTGGGAAGCAAAAGTCATTTTTATTAGTTTGTTTTCTTTTGTGTGACTAGCACTTTATAGAGTGTAAAGTGATGTACCCTTTTTGGAAAACATAATATCTTTATAATCAACACATTTTTTAAAAATCCAAAGTGTGAACAGAAAAATGTTTCTTTCAAATCAAAATATGTAGTTGGGGTTTTCTCTTATTTAATTTTACTCTTTCCCAGTATTTCTTGTGCAATAGCTCCATTAAAAAAACCTGTTCAGCTTTCTGGAGATATGAAATTAAAAGTGAAATACATTACTGGTGCATATCTTGAGTTTCTGTGCTTCAGATGTCATTGTTACTCTCATGGTAACCTTGCGGGGTGAGAATCGATACATGTACAATGATTAGGAAGCCTGTCTGAGATTCCATGCAGTTGATCAATGAGTGACAAGAACTGTAGATTTAATAGAAAGTGCCAGCCAGGAATCACTGCCGCTGAAATCCATCTGTGAGCACACCACGTACACCCTTATTAAGTCACCTAATAGCCGTTAGCACTGTGAGAAGAATTAAGTGATGGGATTGATGCTGCCGCAAGCCCGGGCTGGTCCAGCAGGCAACATTGTTCACATGTTCAATTTGCAGCCTTAGCTGAGGAAGCCCTGGGACAGTTTCAAACGACACAAACTGCCAACTGCACTTTGGTTTTTCACCATTTGATTCCGTAGCATTTCAGTTTCTCATTGTCTGCTCCTTGTTAGAATTTGTACCTAAAAGGTACAAAATCATGGTTTTTCTTAAAGAAATGTACTGTTTCACATATGACTAAAAAAGCTATTAGATTATTAATCAAGCTAACATTTTCCAAACAAAATGCAGTAGGCTCTACGCCCCTCTTGTTTTATCTAACCACATGTGCTATTCCCACCTTAGCATGAGCCACTGCTCCTGGGATTCCCCACAACACTCTCTATGAACTTCATTCTGCATTTGTGCTCATCTAGTTGTTTGGTTTCTTGTCTTTTCCCATCTATTTTGCATGAGGAAATTTATCCCAAGAGAAAATATATGCTGTAGCTTTGCAAAATTTCTGTACTTAGTATACACGCACTAAACGCTAAAAATCTAAATAGATATTTGCAGTTCTTTCTTTTTTCTTTCTTTTTTTTTTTTTTTGGAAAAGAGAAAATGAGATTTTATTTTATTTTATTTTATTTATGTATTTTTTGAGACAGAGTCTTACTTTGCTACTCTCACTAAAGTGCTGTGGTGTCATAGCTCACAACAACCTCAAACTCTTGGGGTCGATTGATTGATCCTTCCTTCTTAGCCTCCTGAGTAGCTGGGACTACAGGTGCCCTACACAACACCCGGCTATTTTTAGAGATGGGGCTCGCTCTTGGTCAGTCTGGTCTCAAACTCCTGAGCTCAAGCAATCCACCTACCTCAGACTCCCAGAGTAATGGGATTAAGGCATACGCCACCATGCCTGGCTTGATGTAAGTATTTATACTGGGGAAGTACCTTGAATGTTTACAATAACCCAGAAACTATCAAAGATTCACATCATAGAAAATGTGTCTTTACTATTTCAATGTTTCCCATGTTTTACTACTTTACTATTTAAACAGGTCAGAAAAGCTCTGCACTGCATTGAGAATACTGTTTGCCATACTAACCACTGACTTTTTTTATGCTAGCAAAAATATAAACTATATTACAAGGATAAATTTAGAGTCAGTGAAAAGTAGTTACAGCCATAAAAACCCTAAAGATTTTAGTATTCAGGGTTGGAGTTGCAAGTAATTACAAAGAAAGGGAGAGAGACTGATTCATTCATGGCCATCATCTTTTTTTCCCAAGAAGTCCAATCCTCATTATGTTCTTCTAAATATTCTTCTCAGGATTTGTGTCCTATGTGTAATGCTTTTATTCTTTGCAGTATCTGAAAAAGGTTTGTAGGTTATGTTCCCTTAAACTGGGGTTGGACACATCTCTCTCCACAAGTTGCTTGAATTCTACACTTCCATCTGCTCAGAAGAACTCGCCATGATAGTAATAACAAAAAGCAACCAACAAAAAGCATAATGCACTAAAAAATGCTTCAGATTTATCAGATTTTGTATCAATCTAATTTCAGAGGACACATCTTTGTCTAGCGTGTCTTCAGTTAAATGAATGAATTTTTAGATTTGAAACAGATATGGATACATTGTCTGCTTTCAGTTCTTCTACCCTAGAAATATGACTTTTAGAATTGTTGACAGTTATGTTTCATTTAGTGCAACTAACAGGAATCTTTGGCTCTGAATGGGGAGAACTTTGTAACAATTAGTGCTTTTTACAAAAATGAGAGGGACCACTTTTGATTTGTAAATACTACCTCCAGGGGTGTTCAACAATCCCCTTACTGGGTAAGTTGCAGAGTTACATAAAAATCATTAATTATCTTCTAACTCTTATTTCTAGTACATATTTACCATATATCTCATGGACTTGGAGAAAATAAAGACAGTAAAATCTGTTTAATAACAGCCTTACTTCATGAATTCAGGAAATTTATACCCCAGCTAAGAAGAGAGAAGTAGAAGCATTGGTCAATGCTAAGATCATTGACGACCTTGGTCTAAGGATTTCAGAGGCAGGCAAGATCAATAAACAAGGCTTCAGGTTAGGCTTTAAATGGGAACTGGAACATTAGTTGGTGCAAGAAAAAGGGTATGGATTAGTGAGGCAGCATAAAAAAAAAATCCCCATATTTCAAGTACAGCAATAGAAAGAACCAAGAAGAGAAAATGAGCATTGTATTCAAGAAAACCTGTTGGGCACATTGGGCAGACAGATGCCATGAATTACTTTTACTTTTTTTTTTTTTTTTTTTTTTGCAGTTTTTGTCCGGGGCTGGGTTTGAACTCGCCACCTCCAGCATATGGGGCGGGTGCCTTACTCCTTTGAGCCACAGGTGCCGCCCCTTACTTTTACTCTTATTCTTGTCATTCTCATAACCAGCAGCAATAAAATTGACACCACCTGGAAATTTCCAAGTTCGGGCTTTTTTTTCTTTTTCACAAAGCATTGTGTTTAGGGCTAATGTCCTTCTATGTCGTACTCCTCAGTTCCATCTCTGAGGTCACATGGAACTATTGCTGTTACTGAAAGTTCCCTCATCTGTAAGTAGAAGTTGCTGAGAATACTCCTGCACCTGTTTGTCTGGTCATCTTTACTGCATAGTCATGTACAAAATGTTTAATAACAGGACTAAGCACAAATCAAGGGGGAGAAATAGCTGTTGAATGGGTGAATAAATGGTGTGATTTTAACGTCTTTACAAAAGGAAGTGTTTGCCCCCAAAGCTTCAAATCCCTCTAAATGAGTACGATCAAACACAATAGCAATCATCTACTCTGATACCTTGTTACTTGAAAGATTAATTAGCTATAAAATAGTGCCTTGATGCTTTGCATAAACCAATAATGCTATATCTCCAGTTGTAGTTTGCAGTGTTCTTTTCCAGCTTAAAAAAATTGCTTTTTATGAACTGACTTATGAAATCATATTTTGCAAGCCACAAATGGGTGTTGGTTTACACATAAGCCAGACATCCGATGCTGACTTCAGAGGTTAACTGTTGAAGGGTGAGTGAACAGAAGCCTGCGCATAAGAACATTATAATAAAATGCAAGTCACAGAGATCATATTCTCACTAGGAAAACCTCCGTCTCTTTATAATCTCTGTGAAACATTGTTTTGAGTAACCTTTGAAATCCTGATGGGGAAAAACAAAGCAGGCTTTGGCTGACATTTAGAGCAAAATCGAATCCTTCATCACCAGTGGAGTGTGCATAATGAGTGGGTGTTGTAGGGTGGACAATGGAGGGAGTTCTTCAAGTCTGTTTTACATCAGTTAATGTTGGCAGGTAATGCCCTTCTTGCTGCCTCTGTTTTGTTAAGGAGGAAGAATGCGGTGTAAATCCCCTTAAAATTAAAAATAAGGCACCAGCCTTCCCACCACCCAATGTGAGTTCTTTCTAAATGACTTCTTTTAGAATAGTTAACGAAGGTCTGAGACCCACACCTTTCTCCACCCAATTACTGGAAGTCTTTTATTTTTTTTTCCTCTGCGGGCTTCATGGTGACAACCCTCCCCTGGAATGTAGATGCCTTTGCTATAACCTAAGTGATGAATCATGCCAGCTTTGTGAATAATGCCTGCACTCAATATGAGGCAGAGACAAACAAGTGAAGGAATTCAGGGCAAAGAGAATTTTGACTGACCCAGACAAGGTTATTTATTGTCAACATTTGAACTCAAACATGGCCATAAACCGAAGGGACAGTATTTGCTGCTCCTAAAAATTGCAGTTAGACTCTGAACCCAAACCAATTCCTTCTATTTTCGAATCGATGTAGTCATTGTGCTGTCTACGTATTTGATTTTAGCCACTGTACGACTAGTAACAATTAGGAGATCATAAGCTTATACATGGAGTGAAAAATAAATTCCTTTGTACGGCAAGCTGCCATTCTGAAGCCAGCCCTGAAGAAGAATTCCAAGGGCACAAGAAAGAAAAGTAATTGCCTTTCGAAACAAATGCAATACATTTCATCTAATGGATCTCAACATGGTAAAAAAAAGTTTAATGGTAATCTCTGAAGTAATTCAGATTTTACCAATTTTAAACAAGAATATTTTGATGTTGGAGTAAATGGTTTGTGACCTTTACAAAATGTGTGCATCAAACCAGGCACGTGCCCTCTGTGTATTCACTGGAAAGGTAGTCCCTTAAAGACAGCTCGGTCGTTCGATATTTAGCACACTCAGCCTACCGTAATGATAATAAAACTAAAAAGTAAGTGTGCAGAAATGAATACCAACATATTCCTAGTTTCTAGTTTTTCTCTTTTTCAGACTTCAGTGGATTGATTGTCAAGCTCTCAATTCTAGGTACTCTAAAAAACATGTGACATTTTTAATTTATGTTACAGATGTCATGTGAACCTTGCAAACAACCACTCTCCAGCTTAAAACTGAGAGTCCACTAATTAAAATTAAACCTGCACTAACAGTCTTCAAATTGAAGTTCAAATCTTGCAACTGCTTAATTCAGACATAGCTCAATGTCCTTCAGATTTGTTATTAATGCAAAAGATGAGAGCGCACATGAATTCACACCAGTAGTCTTCTTTTTTCTTTCTGTAGAGATATTACACTGTCTTCACTGTATCCTGAAGGACTGTACATTACGTCAATGCACCTCTATCTTTAACAAAGTTCCTTGGGGTATGAAAGGTGCACATTGTTTCTATCTGCCACTCATCATCTCTATATGATAAGGGACACTGTTCTGTCCTAGTCCACATAGTCAGAGAGAAAGTAGATAGACCAAAGCCTGGGCTGGCAAACCACTAGAAACTCAGAAGTGTTGTGTCCAACTAGCAGAGCTGTGGAGTCAAGGAAGCCATGCTACATGAAGAAAAACCAACCTCGGCCCTCAGACACTGAAAGACGAGACTCAGGTCTAGGATTAGAATGGGCACCTGCTCTGGTTTACTCAAGACTGTCTCAGTTTTAGCACTGAGGTACCCATGTCCCTGGAAACCCTTCCCTGGGTTTGAGTGATGAGTGTGGAAGTTTGAGGGAAAAGAATAATACCTATCCAGAGGCTCAAAAATTAGGGAATAAAGGGCGGTGCCTGTGACTCAGTGAGTAGGGCGCTGGCCCCATATGCCAGAGGTGGTGGGTTCAAACCCAGCCCCAGCCAAAAAAAAAAAAAAATTAGGGAATAAAAACACAACTGGCTATAGTCTCAAATGGTCAAAAGCGTACACAGAAAAGAGTCTGGGCCTGTCATTGAGGAGATGTGAAAACAGGTATGGAGAATGAATCTCAAAAGTGCAAGAGGAGACAGACTAGTGCTTCTAAAGCAATCAGTGTTTTCTTCTTTTTACCTCAAAGATGCTATACGAAGTCTAAAATAGCCTGGGCACACCCCCAGTTAGCAGGGGTTGTCAGAGCAGACCCTTGATTGTTCTACCAAACTCAGTAAAGTCACATTTGCTGATTCAGAGATGGCAATTAAAGTATCTTATGAGCAATCAAAAGGGAATATCTTAATAGCAGATTTTTTTTTTTGAGACAGAGTCTCACTTTGTGAGTAGATGTCGCGACAGCATAGCTCACAGCAACCTCAAGCTCCTGAGCTCAAGCTCAAGCTATCCTCTTGCCTCCCTAGTAACTGGGACTATAGGCACCTGCCACAATACTCAGCTATTTTTTTTTAGGGATGAGGACTTGCTCTTGCTCAGGCTGGTCTTCAAACTCATGAGCTCAAGCAATCCACTCCCCTCAGTCTCCCGGAGTGCTGGGATTACAGGCACGAGCCACCGTGCCCGTATTGATCCCCACAGCATTGTTCAGCTTCTGTTGTGTGTTCCCAACAATCATGCTTCCTGCAGTCCAGCGATCCATGGGATATCACTGTACAACAACAAGAAATGCTTCTTTCAGTTCTCAGATACTTTGATTTGAACAATGGACTTTCAATGAATCTTCTTGATTTCTGTGAAGATTTTATTGAAGTAGCAGAGAACATTAAATAAGAAAATGATATGTAAAACTAAATTTTGCACATCTATCTGCCTATTTGACAGACAGTGCAAATGTGAAATTTTGGCAATTTCCATATAGTCTATAACCTCCTTTCTGCAGAAAATAATAAGATTTCACCACAATGTCCTGGGTACCTTGCACATAATACTGCTTAAAAGGGTTGGGATTGGTTTACCTGTGGTATTCAAGCTTACATGATGAAAGTTTGCAATCACTTCTTCCAAATGTGTTGAAGCGATTAATAAATTCTGACATGATAGAAATAGAAGGAGAAGGCCTGGCTGCACATGTGCCTACGGGAAGGCTTGTTGCTGGACATAGAGAAGATAGTCAAACAGGAACCTGCTATAAAATTTATATTTTAAAATTTGAGGCAAAAAAATGTCCTTTTCTCATTTAGAAACACATTGAGAATGAGAATGTAGAAAAAGATTGTAGTGAAACATCAATTGATATGTCGTGTCTCAAATTTGTTTGTTGGTAGCTGCAGAGACATAAGGAGCCTCAGCTAATGCAAATGGTCTCCACCGGAATTGTTCAATATGCCTGGAGGTTGTTACACTCATGCAGAAAAAAAGTAATTATTTTAAAGAAAAACAGACTGCTTCAGAACTCAAATATCTATTACCAACAGAAAGCAACCAAAATAAACAGGAGTTTCTTAATTTCTTTATTAAAATTCCGACCTCAGGCTCGGCGCCTGTGGCTCAAGCAGCTAAGGCACCAGCCACATACACCTGAGCTGGTAGGTTCGAATCCAGCCCAGGCCCGCCAAACAA
>CAUYRH010113799.1:0-12768 GCA_963574655.1 Perodicticus potto | reverse complement strand
GCTGTTCTACCTTTGCCTATTACTGATTACACTAATCAGATTTATGTTTTCCAGAAAGGTCATCAAGCCACACGCAATAAAGATGGTTCCAGTCCATGAACCCCTGTATCACTCTCCCTCTGGAGAAACCCTAACTGTCCCCCTCTATCATCACCCGATCCAGCAGGAAGCAGTTAGATCGAGTCTTCGCCCCTTTTCCCTAACAGCAGTTAGAGTTTCTACTCGGACAGGGAGAATTGATGCAGAACATTTGGTGCCCTAGCCAGCTCAGCGGAGCTGGCGGACCTGCCGCCTCTTCCTTGGCGGTGTTGGTGCTGCGGCAGCCAGCTGAAGAGCCAGCAGGCTGGATGACAGGCAAGGAGGGGGACCTCCAACACCCACCAGAGGCTCCAATGGCCAAAAAGTCTAGACAACTGCTGAGGAGACACCTGTGCCTTGGTGTCTCCTTCACTTTTCACTTAGGACTAAATGTGGAACCCCCATTTCCTATGCCTAGGTCAATTTCTTGTGAATTTCCTAGGCCTCAACTCCATGAATGGACTGTATCCATTCATTGATACACTCATTCACCTTGTCCCCGGCGGGAGGGACTGTATTCATTCGTTTCCTGGCCAAGGAACCCATACATCTATATATACCCTGAGGCTAAAGGCCTAAAGGAGGAGACAGGGAAAGACCGGGAGAGGAATGGAGAGAGCTTCTCTCTCCCCACTTGAATTCTCTCCCTCTACCAGGAGCTTTAATGTTTTCTGTATTCTTTTCTGTAAATCAATTCTGTCTTACCACGGAGGGGTGGGGGGCGGGGAAATAATATAATGAAGAATAATAAAATACATGTATTTAAAACAAACAAAAAAGTTCCTTTCTTCTTCAAAGCTAAAGAAGTTTTGTTCCTTCTGCTCTTAACCTGAAATGAAAAGACATTTTCTCTGTATGTTCTCTTCTTACCATTTTAAAAGAGCTTTTAAAAAAACGTCTTTTATATATTAGTACTTTTCCTCCTCTTTCCTTTGTACAAAACCAGCTCTGAGATTAGGATAATGTTGACTATTGTAAACCCAAGCCCAGCAAACTTAAATTGCCATAAAACCAAGCATGTGAGGAAACTTTGAGTTCATAGCATTCCTAGCCCTAGGGCAGGATTCCACTGGAATAATCCATGACATTAGAGGAGACCCTGGCTTGGGAAGGAACTGTCTGACTTGACCTTATATGTTCATCATTCTAGATCATTACAAGGACTGATGGTTGGATGGAGGAAGAGAGGGGCTTTGAAGAAGTACAGAATATCCAGGTTTGCTTAAAGCCAGCTGAGAAGAGGCAAGTTCTGTTTTGGAAAGGGTTAGCTCATCCGGGCTCAGTTCTCACTTGTGATATTAATGGAAAACATACTCATGAAAACCCACATGAAGGATGTCTTCAGAACTCCAGAAGGGAATTCCTGTTTCTTAGTAAGGACAGGGTCTTAGGAGATATTTACTTCACCCTTGCATGTCCAGAATACTTCTCCACACCAGGCTCTGTTACATTTTGATGACCTCCTCATTCATCTCTTCTCTCCTGGATTGTGAAGTTCATTTTGGCAGTACTCCTCTCTCAATATTTGTATCATTACAATCTTGCTGGCCATATGCACAGTGCTCAGGGATAGTGAATGAAGAATGTGTTTATGGAGTTGAGACAAGCCTAGAACACTGGCCCTCAAACTTTACAGAAAAACTAGCTATGTTGATTCAGCTTTGTGTGTAACAGGAACCATCTGTAATGGAGTTATAGTTTGTGACAGAAACCTATCAAATGTATGTTTGATGAATTCCTAGCATTTTGTGACCAAATGAATTGACTGGAGACTTAGCTGCCTCTTAGGATCATCCTTGCAACCCAATACCACTTATCATCACTAGCTCAGAATCCCTCAGCAAGTAGTGTAGTGGCTTCAAAATCCTTCCTCCCTCTCTTGCTAGAAGCAGACATTTTGGCAAGCTACTTAACGTCTCTGTTCCTCAGTCTACTCAGCTGTAAAAACAGGCACAATATAGCACCTACCTCACATAGCTCTGATGAGAATCAAATGAGGTAACAGATGTAAAACACTTAGAATGGTGCCTGGAACATGGTTAGCCTCAAGTCAATAAATGTTAGCTTTTATTAGTAGTAATGTAAAAAAAGTTATAAAGTCTCAGCTTGCTTACTTGAAATTTTTATATTGGCATGTGTTGAAAGCAAAGAACAACATCTGCAGTCCATCAAATGTCAATGAGAGTCAAACTTGTGGGAGACTGAGGTCAAGTTCACTGAAAGTGTTCGTGCAGAAGAATATTGTAGCTATTGTGAGAAACACAAAAATGTCTAAGACTCAGTACAGCCTGATAGCAAAGTCAAAGGGAATATGTAGAATAACAGAAGAAATAAATCAACATTGATTTAATTGCTACTGTGCACCAGGTACTAGTTCAATCACTTTATGATTGTTTTTCTTTTAAGCAAACCTCAACAATCCTATGAGGTAGATGTTATCATTCATATTTAACAGATGAATAAATTAAAACTTAGAAAAGTTAAGAAACATGCCAAATACACATCTAGGTGGCAAAGCTAGGATTTGAAATGACATATGTCTTATCTCAATCCCTCTACTAATCTTTATAAACAATTTTAGAGGAAGTGAAATAAATTGATCACCCCCTGGAGGAATCTGCTCTAGGACTACAACATCCCAAGGGGGAAAACAATCAACTTAAGAACTCTGTTTTGTTCACCTTAGTATTTCTCATGATGTAGAGCATAGGTGTTCATTCAATGTTTGGAAAATGAATAAATCTATAAATGAATGAACAAAAGCATCAAGTTTGTTGCCTGTACGATTAGATCATTTGGTTTGGAGAAGGGTCTCAGGGAAACCTGGCTTATGGTCCAATCAGTCACTGGGTTTGAAAGTTCTTTAACATATCATTTGTCTCAAATTACTTATAAGCCAGTAAAAATCAGACTTCACAAATCTGAACATGGGGAGTAATATGCAGTTTTAAGCCCTCATGCCCCCATTTGCTGTCTGGGAGCCTTTCTGCACTGGAATTCTGCAGCCCCCATTGCAGACACCTCCTCCAATTTATAAGGAAATCAAAAAGACAAGGTAGACAGGGGTTGATTATACACTAATTCCTTTTAACCTCCTAAGCATCTTTGTAAAGTTTTAATTCCCAAGTTTTACTTAAACTACAGAGCTGGCATACAAACAAGAAAACTAGAATAATATTCATAAGACCAAAGAAATACTGAAATTAAGGACAGGGTATGTGGGAGTAAATGGGGTGGTGAGACAGGGATGGGGGGGTCAGCTGGAGTCTTTAAGTGCAAATTTCTATTCTAGCAGAGGTAGGTAGAGTTGGCCCTTGCATTGAGTTGTGCCAGAAGTTCTTATCCCTAGCACATACACCGCACAGCTGTATCCCCAGCACATACACCAATCAGCTGCACCTTGCAACCATAAGAGAAAATAATCACTAATAGAATTCAGTCTTTCTATCACCCTATAATGTTTACCTGCTGCCTGGTTTTCCTGAAAGCCCCTATTTTTCTTGTAATTTCATAGAACAGGTACATCAGTGACACTGTAACTGCTTGCTCTCTTCTCAATTCATTTCTCCACCTATGACTTTATTTCACAATTAAACAAAACTCTTTCCGGGGCCTCTGCCGGAGCCCTAACCAGCATAATGGTTGTTTGGAGACAGGGTCTTTACTTTAGGAGGTAATTAGGTATAGATGAGGTCATGAGGGTAGATCCTTTATCTTGTGATAAGAGCCCTTGGAAGAAGAGATACTAGAAAACATGCTTGCTCTCGTTCTCTGCCTGTGGAGACACAGTGGGAAGGCAGCTACCTGCAAGCCAGGAAGAGAACCTTCCCCAGACCTGACCAAGCCGGTGCTCCAACCTCGGGCTTCCGGTCTCCAGAACTGTGAGAAATAAATGTCTGTGGTTTAAGTCACTCAGTGTGTGGCATTTTGTTCCAGCTGCCCAAACAGACTCAGGAAGCCTGGGTGTGCAGGATCTATTCAGAGATACAACCTCTGCCTTCATTGCACTTTCAGAATGGTGGGTGATTCTTTCTTATGTTTTGTGCTGAGGTCACCCTGTGACCTTCTGTTGCTTTTTGTTGTCATCTGGCGGGTGTCTACCTGCTTTTCTTCCTCTAATTACGTATAGGATAGGATTGAATCCAATGCCTGGGGATAATGATGGTTGTACTGATTGTCTATTATCTTGGTGAAACATACATGTTTTGTTTTTTTTTTCAAAATCTAGTTTACTCTTGAGCTGGATATTTAAAACAAAGCAAAGTAAACTGGAAGGGGCTCATCAATATTCTGTGTCCTAAAGGTTTGACAGATATTCAATGACTTTTTACTCAAGCATTTGCCAATTTAATATAGTCTTCCAGGATAGTGAAAGGTGTGGCTCAGAGAACCTCCAGAAACAACCCGGCGCAGCTCCGTCTTTCACACTATGGCCCAGAGAGCCGAAGGGCATTGTCCAGGGTGACTCAGCTAAGGACTGGTGTAGCTGGAAAGAGAATCCACATCATCTGAACCCCTGTCCAGTGGTTTTTCTTGGAGGGCTTAGCCTTTCTTAGAATTTTATTGTTTAGACTGTTTTGTTGTGAGAATCAGACATGTGGTAGGTTTTTCCTGTAGCTGGACCTGGAGTGGTAACAACTGGTAGGGTGAGAGGCAGGGAGACCTAAAAGGACAGAGGACACTGAAATGCTAGGACAGGAGAATGGGCCAAGGGACTCTCTGCCTCTTTCACTTCTGCTTTGGGCTAACCTTCTTAAGAATGTCGGGGCAGCATAGGCCTGAGAGCATGGCAGAGTATTCCAGCCCTGGGAGGAAGGGCTTGGCTTTGTCCAAAACCCAACATTTGGTCAAGGGAGACTCAAGGGCTTGGTGGCACCTTGGCTAGGTTCCTTGATGGTATGGAATAATCTGTGGGAAGTGTGTGTGTGTGTGTGTGTGTGTGTGTGTGAGAGAGAGAGAGAGAGAGAGAGAGAGAGAGAGAGAGAGAGAAAGAGAGAGTGAGGAAGGGAGAGAGAGAGAAGGAAGATCACGGTGGAAGGAGCTGAGATTTATTTTGATTGCTGATTTAAAATGTGGCATTTTCCATAAAAGAAAATAAGTCCTAAAAATAAAAGATAACAATTAAATTAGGTATAGAAATTGATATGATAGTATGCATTGTTAAGAAATCTTAAATATGTTTCTTTGATTTTGGAAGTTGGCTTTGGTCTCCTTTGAATCCTGGAAGACATAAGGAAATTAAGGATGGTTTAGAATAGAACTTTCATTGGTGTGATTCTACTTCATTTCACAGACTGGGTACTGTGATGGGAGAAATCACCTGACATGTATAGTCAAAGGTGCTACACCAGCCAAGGTAGGGCAAAGAGTGGGGTAGAATGGGGTGCACTTGGAAAGCCCAAGGCTTGGAACCCGAGTTCACAGTAGGCACAACTGCCAACCTGCTATGAGGGTTTGGGAAAATCAATGTTCCTTCTATTCTGATGTTTCATGATGCGGGTTAAAGTTCTGCATGAATCTACGATGAACATTCATGCCTGTATGAATAATTCAGAAATGAGGGCTTTAGATGGAACTCTTTAGACAGACATGGTTCATCTTTCAAGTCAGGTATGGGAAATGATGATCATAACTCTAGGATCACACAGCTCGGGTTCAGAAGTTTTATTCATTCACCATGAGGACATTTTGAAAATGAAGGTAACTTTGTTGGGATTCAGTTCTTGTTCTATTTTGGTCAATTTTTGAGTTAAAATGTTAGCTAAGCAATGTGTTTATCTTAGTCATGGCAGAGCTAATGTGTGATTAGGGACATTATTAGAAAATCAACGATTAAGGGTTTTAAACAATTTCTATTGTGAGGAAGAATCATTATTCACATAAACTCTGCCTTTAATATAGGTAGCAACATGTGAAAGAATATTGCCAGCCTCAGATTCTATTGAAAAATACAGAATTTTTAACATTGAAAGATTCTTATGAAAATTTCACCACTCTTACTCATCATGGCATTGATGGTTAAAAGAAGGGAGACATGGGGCGGCCCCTGTGGCTCATCGAGTAGGGCGCTGGCCCCATTACTGAAGGTGGCGGGTTCAAGCCCGGCCTCGGCCAAACTGCAAAACAGAAAAATAGCTGGGTGTTGTGGCAGGCGCCTGTAGTCCCAGTTACTTGGGAGGCTGAGACAAGAGAATCGCCTAAGCCCAGAAGTTGGAGGTTGCTGTGAGCTACGTGATGCACGGCATTCTACGGAGGGCGATAAAGTGAGACTCTGTCTCCACAAAAAAAAAAAAAAAAAGAAGGGAGACATTATATTTGACATAAATAATTGAGCTTAAAAAATAGAAGTGTAAATAGGATATTGATTAATTATTTTGCTAATTGTTCTTCATCATGCAAAGCAATGTGTTATAAATGGAAAAATTAATCTGTCTTCTAGAGGAAAAGTATTTTTTAAGATAACTTTGATTGATGTACAGGGCTCTTTGAAATTTCACAGAAGATGCTCTATTTCCTGTTGTAGACTTGTTTATTTTCCCAATCACCCAGAGAACTTTTTCTGGTATTTTAGTTTGGTGTCCTAGATCTAAGAGTCATCATGATGCATCCCCCAAATACTTTGAGTAAATCTCCTTTTGTGTTATTGCATGAAGATAACACTCTTACTCATCACTCTTCTGAAGATAGATGTGTAAGCTGTTTCCACCTCTTCTAGGAAGCAAATTAGCAATAAATATCCAGAACCTTAAACTACTGCTCATCCCCTTGGCTCAGTAATTTCACATCTGGAATTCTGTTCTAATGCAATAATGAGATGAAAGATTAAATTGGTGTACAAAGATGTTCATGTAAGATTATATGTAAAAAACTAGAAATAAACAATGTCTAACAATATGACAATAATTAAATGTTACAATATTCCCACATAATGAAATCTTGTATAGTCATTAAATTCGTGTTTGCTTGGCATATTTAGTGCTTTGATGATAAGTGAAAATGAGAGTCTGCATATAAAATAATACAGATGATATGATCTCAGTTTTATTTTTTGAAGTCAAGTTTGTTGAGACATAATTTACAAACAGCCAGATTCTTGCTTTTTGGGTATATTCAGGTATATTTCAGGTATATTTTACAAAGAGGTAGCCAACACATAGAGAACATTCTGTAAATACTTTGTAAAATTTTATAATGAATATTTTGTAAATTAAGTACATTTGGGGCTACAATATCCCATTTCCCCTGCATATAGTGACTTTAGGGGTGACTTTTGGAATACCCTGTACTTTGATTAGTTTTGATAAACATATATGGTTATGTAAACACCACCATAATCAAGAATAGACTCTTTTTATCATCCCAGAAAGTTTCTTCATGCCCCTTGCTGTCCTCCTCCATCTAGGTTGCTATAACAAAATGCTTTAGACTGAGTAACTTATAAACAACAGAAATTTATTTCTCATGGTTCTGAAGACTGGAAAATCCAAAATCAAAGTGCTAGAAAATTTGGTGTCTGGGAAGGGCCCAATTCCTCATCCTCATTGCCTTCTCTCTGTATCCTCCATGATAGAAGGCACTAGCTAGCTTTTGGGGGTCTCTTTTATAAGGGCATAAACCATTAATGAAGATGGAGTCTCATCACCTAATCACCTCCCAAAGGCCCCACCTTCTAAAAATATCTCATGTAGGAGTGGGTTTTGACATGTGAATTTTGGGAAGTTGCAAGCATTCAGACTATAGCTCTGGAAAACGATAGTTTTGCATTTTGCAGAATGTAAAATAAATGAAACTGTGCTGACTTTTTTCACTTTTGAGGTTCATTCATGTTGTATGTATCAGTACCTCATTCCTTTTATTATGGAACAGGGTTATATTGTATACATGTATCGCAATCTATTCATTCATCAGTTGATAGACATTTGGGTTGTTTTTAGTTTCTGATAATCACAAATATTTGTGTATAAGACATAATGTTTTATTTCTCTTGGTTAAACACCCTAAGAGAGGAATTATTAGGTTGCATGGTAAGTATATGTTTAAGAAACAGCTAAACTCTTTGTCAAAGGCTCTACGCCGTTTTGCTTTCTACAAGTAACATATTAGAGTCCAGTCACTTTGTATACTCTCAGTTCATGGTATTATCTATTCTAAATTTAGCCACACTAGTGGGTGTGTGGTGGCATCTTACTTCCCTAATGACTAATGTCAAGCACATTTTCTTTAGTGAAATGTCTACTTAACTATTTTTCAATTTTGCTTGTTTTCTTATTACTGATTTTTGAGAGTTCTTTATATATGCTATATACAATCCCTTTGTGAAATATGTGATCGGTACATATTTTATCCCCAAGGTTGTAACTTGTCTTTTCATCTTAGTAACAGTGTTTTCAAGGAACAAAAGTGTTTATGTTATTGATTTATCCATTTTTAATTTAATTCTTGATGCTTTTTTATGTAAAATTTTTAGTTTAAAATTGCTTTAGATTTACAGAAACTTGCAAAAATAGTACAGAGAGTTCTCTTATATCTCTCACCCAGCTTTCCCTATTATTCACATCAATAAGATATATTGCTACAATCAATGAATGTGATTTATGCTTTTTGTGATTTAAGAAATCTTTGCCTACCCCAAAGTCACAGTAATTTTCTTTGGTTTTGTATAGAAATTTTATACGTTTTGCTTTTAGGTTTGGGTTTATGATACATTTTAAGTGAATTTTTGGTGTGATCTGAAGAAAGGTTGAAGTTCATTTATTTTTTGTCTCTCTGTGTGGATAATCAGCTGTCCTGGCACCATTTGCTGAGTTGATCTTTTCATTTAAAAGAGAAGGTATATACATAGAAGAAAATATGGAACATGATCATGAACAGTGGTTTTACCTTTTTTTTTTTTAACTTTCCATAGTTTTCATATGTCTCTACAACAAGCATGAGGGGCAGAATTTTTGAAAAAGCAGACACAACATGGTGAAGGATGACAGTGAAAATAAATGTAGTAGCAGCAAAGCGGGGATAAGCTGGCTTCTGAAAGAGGAATCAGCAGGTCACGTTGCTGAGAGGGTGATGGATTTGTCACCCTCTCAGTCACCCATTTGCCAATTTCTGAACTAATCACAGAGCCTGGGAGGCCTGGCTCTGTTGTGGTTCCTCGTTTTCTATGTGGTCTGGTCTAGTAGCTGAGAATCCTATATTTTTCTACATCGACCCTTAAAATAAACCCTCATTACTTAAGATGGATTGAATGAGTTTCTGTTTCTTGCAACATAAAGGAAACTTACCAGCAAAGCTACACAAAGAAAAAGCAGCCAGCTCTTCATGTGGTGAAGATGAATGAAGAAGAACAGGTGCTGGTCCCCATGCTTCTCTTCCAGGGTCGGCCTTCATGTGTGAAGGTAGATAAAATACGGCTTTCTGGCATAATATACTTTTGCTATTATAAATTAATTATTTTAAATAAATTGCTAAGATCAGGGAATAACATTGATATATAATATTAATCCAATTATTTATTTTTCACTTTTATTTTTCCCAGTAGTTTTCAGCTCATAGCAGAGTTCTGCCAAATAAGTAAATTCTGGACTGGGATGAGAGGACTGTAAGTAAGAAATTTCTGAACAGTTTCTATAAAACTGTCAGAGATATGTGAAGGTCTTAGTCTGTCTTCTGCTGCTGTAACAGAATACCACAGACTGAGTAATTTATAAAGAAAAATTCATTTGACTCCCAGTTCTGGAGGCTGGGAAGTCCAAGATCAAGAAGCCTCATCTGGTGAGGGTCTTCTTGTTATATCACAACACGTGAAAGACATCACATGGTGAGAGGGCGCGCACATATGCACACAAGATGGATAGGCAGGGGTGAGGGGTGAATGTCATCCTTTTATCTGGTGCCCCCTCCTGAAATAACTAACCCTCTCTCAAGAGAATGGCATTAATCCATTTATGAGGACAGAGCCCTCATACCTAATCAACTCTTACAGGTCCCACCTCTTAACACCATTATAATGGCCATTAAATTTTAATATGAGTTTTGGAGCAAACATTCAAACCATAGTTGTCACTGAAGCTTGATTTTTGATACATGACACGTAACCTGTCATGGTTAGGGTCATGGGCGAGGAGCCAGAATGCTTACATTCAGAGCTCATCTCTGTGACTTCAGGAGCTATGTGTGACTTTGGCAGATTACAAAGGCTCGTCAAGCTCCAATTCTTCTTCAGCATGAGGGGTCACCCTTTGAGGCTTCTGCCGGGTAATGTGCCTGGTGCAGACAAAGTGCTCACTCACTGTTAGCTCTGCTCGTCACTCCCTAATATTCCCCAGCACTGGTGCTGCGGCCTGCAGACCTGCTGTGTATGCCTGGATTTCCAAGGTAGCTGTTCACTTTGCAGTGAGGAAGGCGTCCTGTTTCACTCAGCCCCTGAACCACCCCATCTGTTCAACCATCTCTGTCTTGCTGTACAGTTTCCCTCCTCCTTTTTAAGACCCTTAATTAGTTTTGGTGATAAAATGATCAGCACCACCTGAGCATCAGCTATTAGCAATAAGCATGGCTCCTCTGAGTAGCTAGGGCATAGCAATTATTTCCAAATAAAGCTAGTTTTGTGCTACAGCTCTGATTATCTGCTAAATTATACCAGGGCATGTTTTACAATATTTTTGTTTTAAAATTACTCACCTCACAGTCATTTAGTCGATCCGGGAGCACCTGCAATAACATTGGGATAAAATTCCTTTGTTTTATTTTTCTTTTAATTTTTAACTCCAGTGAACTTTTTTTTTTTAGTATCCCTTTGGGAAATGCTTTTCCCCCCCTATTTTCTGGCTCATGTCTCTTAAAGAGCCAATTAATTGTTTAATAGATGCTATCTCTGGGATGTTGTTGCTCTTTTCCAGGCATTAGTATTGTTGTGCCAAGTCTAGCATGTTAACTATTTCACTGACTGACTTTCTTTCCAGGTCCACATGACAAAGGCAACAAGTCAAAGGAGCTACTGAGTTGCAACACCTAAAAAGTCAATTCAGCTAGGATTAGCTTAGCACCTCCCAGAGGCAGTAGGCTCAGGGCAATAGGTAAAATGAGCTAGGCATTAATATAAGGATAAACTCTGTTTCTAGCACTATAATGAAGCTTGTTTTTGTTAAACTGTGGTTTGAGGATATAACACAAGACAAATACATATTCTTTTGAAGTCTTATTTTAATTTTCATATGGGGGCTCAGCATTGGCAATATCATAGGGAGTGGCTAATCTCATTAGAGCTAATTTTGTTTTTCTTTATAACATTTTGTACAGTAGAAATATTTCAGAATTAATTCATTTAAAAAACAGATTTGAGGGTTGTAAATTGGGGAGAAATGTAGTTGGGAGTCAATTTTAACAGTCCAGGAGAGGAGAACATATCAGGGATGAGAGTGGGGGCAGGGGTTCCATAGTAGAGAGATGACAGATTTGAAATTAAAAAAAAATACTTTCTTGTTGTTTAATTAATGACTTGTAAAGCTAACTCTTTTGGTGGATAGTGCTACAAGTTTTAACACACATATAGAGTCATGTAACCACCGTCTCAATCACATAGAAGACAGTTCCATCTCTCCCCAAGATTCCCTAAGGATGCCCCTTGTGGTCAAACCCTCCTCCACCCTTCACCCTGACAACCACTAATCTCCATCTCTATAGTTTTGCCTTTTCCACAATACCACAACAGGTCAAAGGAACTATAGAACCTTATTGTATTTAATATTTAACTTTTTGAGAATGCTTTCTTTAATTCACCATAATGCCTTTGAGATACCCTCATGTCATCCATTTGTCAATAGTTTGTTCCTCTTTCCCCCTGAGTGGTATTCCACTGTATGGATGTACCAGTGGTTTGTTTAACCACTTACCTGTTAAAGGACAGTTGTATTGTTTCCAGTTTTTGCCAGTTTTAAATAGAGCTGCTATAATCACTTGTACACAGGTGTTTGTATGAACGTAAGTTTTCACTTCTCTAGAGTGAATGCCCCAAGTGAGATTAATGGGTCATATGACAAGTGTGTTTAACTTTATAAGAAACTTCAAAACTTTTCCAAGGATGATACACCATTTTTCATTCCCACTAACCATGCTTGGGAGTTGCAGATGGTCCATGTCCTTGCCAGTAGCTGGTAGTGTCTTTTTTTAAAAAATATTTTTTTAGCCAATCTATTGAGTCTATGGGATACCTCATTCCCCTAAATGCTAACAATGTTGACCTTTTCATGTACTTTTATTTTATTTTATTATTTTTTTTATTGTTGAATCATAGCTGAGTACATTAGTGCAATCAAGGGGTACAATGTGCTGGTTTCATATACAATCTGAAACATTTTCATCAAACTGTTTGATGTAGCCATCGTGTCATTTTCTTAGTTATTGTATGAAGACATTTGTATTCTGCATTTAGTAAGTTTTGCCTGAACCCGTTTAAGATGCACCATAGGTGTGGCCCCACCATTTACCCTCCCTCCACCTATCCTTCCCCCTCCCTTTCCCTTTTCCCTGTATTCTTCTGCTATAATTGGGTTATAGCCTTCATATGAAAGCTATAAATTAGCTTCATAGTAGGGCTGAGTACATTGGATACTTTTTCTTCCATTCTTGAGATACTTTGCTAAGAATATGTTCCAGCTCCATCCATGTAAACATGAAAGAGGTAAAGTCTCCATC
>CAUYRH010113798.1:0-60222 GCA_963574655.1 Perodicticus potto | reverse complement strand
GGGGGAGGGCACCGGGTGGACCGCGGCCACGCGGTTTTAAGCCGCACGTGGCACCTAACCCCCTGGCTAAAACAAGGGGGGTTTCCCCCCCCCCCCCCCCCCCCCGGTGCCTGGATGAAGTGTGGCCCTGCCCACACCTTGTTTTTAGGAGTTTGGTTTCTAGAACTGTGTACGAATAAATTTCTGGTGTTGTAAATCATATAGTTTGTGGTACTTTAGAAACTGCAGCCACCAGAAATAAACGCTGGTACCTTAGGTAGACTCATGGGGTGACTCTGCCTTGCTCCCCTTTCTGGGAGAAAGGCCTCTTTGTCCCCAGATCCTAGTCGAAGGTGTGCAGGTGAGAGCTGCCAGCAGGTGCTTGTTTTAGGAGCTCCCTAGGGTCACACAGACTAGACATTCATTTTTGTTTCAATCTGACCAAAGCCATGAAAGCCAAGAGGTGTCATCTCTAATGCTGCATATGAATAGTGGAAACTGTAGTCAGGTTGGAAGCTGCCCATTGTTACAAGGCCGTTATCAGCCCCGGGTTGTCTACCTCCCAGGTTTCTAACATCAACTCTCTCCTGCTTGAATAGAGCAAGATACTGCGTTTTTCTGTTTTTATCAAATTGTAAACATTTTCCTGTAGGTGTAAAAAGTGTCTTGAAGAGCCAGTATAATCACTGAGTATTACTTATTGTTTGGGTATACCATAATTTATTTAAACTTATGTCAAGTTCTCCAGTGTTTTGTTATAAATATCTTTGGGTTTTATTTTCTCAGTAAAAATAGTCTAAAAATTAATTTTATAATGTATTAATATATCTTTGTTGTATGGGCGTATCTATTTCACTTCCTCCTTGGCAGCAATGAGCATTATCTTTAAAAATAGTAATAAAAATATCTTGCAAATTTGCTTGGAAACTGGTGGTTCAATGTGCATTTCTTTGGTTCATGAAAAAGGTGAGACTTTTTGACAAGTTAATTCACAAAAGAAATCCACATAGATTTATTTATCCATTTTTTGATTTGCCTTTTTTTTTAAATTTTCCAATTTTTCTGTTTTTAAATTTTTAAGGCACACATGTTTAAATTTCTTTGAAATATACTTTTTTTTTAAAAATTTTCTCTATACATATACATGTGTTTATTTGGTTTCCACTTTTTGCCTTCACAAAATTAAAAAGGCTTAAATTTTAATAACAATGTTTAAGATAAAGACTAAAAACCAAAACCTCCTAAAGAATAAATGAAGATAAATACATTCAGAAAAGAAATCAGATGATTGCTGCAATGAAATATTGAGCAATAATAATAATAATGCAAAAAAAGTAACATTCACGTTGTCAGATAAGAGTATGTCTATCATAGAATGCTTTGACTCTGAGGCTCAATATGGAGTCATCAGTTAACTTATTTTTTTTCCAAAGTCTCAAAAAATAGACAACTAATATTTATAAGTAAAAATAAAAGATAATTTCGAAAAACAGATCATGCCAAATCTTACAGACAATAGAAAAAGAAGAAATACTTCAAAATCATTCTACTTCATCTGGATACACCTGATATTAAAATTGGAAAAAAATATATTATTATAAAGGGACATTACAAACATATTTCACTTATAAATGAGGATGCAATATCCTAAACACCATATGAACAAGTTAAATTAAAAATTAATGTTCAAGTAATGTACTTTGGTCAAAATTAAATCCAATTTATGTGAGAATTAGTCACTATTTTCTTTTCTTTTCTTTTTTTTCTTTTCCTTTCCCTCACCCCCTCCCTCCTTCTCTCTCTGTCTGCTCTCCCCTCCCCCCATGCCCCACTGTGTCATTAATTGTCTCATATCAAAGTTGAATACATAGGATTCATGCTTCTCCATTCCTATGATGCTTCACTAAGAATGTGTTACACCTCCATCCAGGTTAATACAAATGCTGCAAAATCTCCATTTTTTTAATGACTGAATAGTATTCCATGGTATACATATACCACGGCTTGCCAAACCATTCCTGGGTTGAGGGGCATTTAGGCTGTTTTCACATTTTAGCAATTGAGCTAAATTATGTAAACTGAGCTGCGATAAACGGTCTAGTACAAGTGTCTTTATAGTTAAAGGGTTTTTTCCTTCTGGATAGATGCCCAGAAATGGGATTGCAGGATCAAATGGGAGGTCTAGGTTGAGTTCGTTGAGGTTTCTCCATACTTCCTTCAAAAAGTTGTATTAGTTTGCAGTCCCTCCAGGAGTGAAAAAGTTCTTTTCTCTCCACATCCGTGCCAGCATCTGCAGTTTTGAGATTTTGTGATATGGGCCATTCTTGCTGGTGTTAGATGATATCTCAGGGTGGTTTTAATTTACATTTCTCTAATAATTAGGGATGATGAACACTTTTTCATGTGTTTGCTAGCCATACATGTGTCTTCTTTAGAGAAGGTTCTGTTCATCTCTCTTTCCCATTGATGTATGGGATTGTTGGTTTTTTTCTTGTGGATTATTTTAAGTTCTGTATAGATCCTAGTTATCAAACTTTTGTCTGGTTCAAAATATGCAAATATCCTTTCCCATTGGGTAGGTTGTCTATTCACTTTGGTTGTTGTCTCCTTAGCTGTAAGAAGCTTTTCGTTTTAATTAAATCCCATTTGTTTATTATTGCTGTTGTTGCTGTTGCCATGGCAGTTGTCTTCATAAAGTCTTTCCCCAGGCTGATACCTTCCAGTGTTTTTCCTATTCTTTGAGTATTTTTAGCGTTTCATGCCTTAAATTTATTTTAGATTTGATTTTGTATGAGCTCTTTATAATAGAGATGTGAACCATTGGGCATGTGTTTACCATTTTTTCACCAGTCTAGGTTTTGCTTATTCAATTCACTGGAATTTTATAATTTTAATATAGTCTCATCTATTCACTTCTTTGTTATTTCTTCTGTTTCGTTTATGCTATAACCCTTCCAAGATTAGATAAATACTTAATCTAATCTAATAGTTTTAAAAAGCCACAGTGATCTGGATGTGGTGGCTCACACCTGTAATCCCAGCACTTGGGAGGCCAAGGTGGGTGGGTTGGTTGCCTGAGCTCATGGGTTCAAGACCAGCCTGAGCCAGAGCGAGACCTCATCTCTAAAAATAGCTGGGCATTGTAGCGGGTACCTATAGTCCCATCTACTGGGGAGACTGAGGCAAGAGAATTGCTTAAGTCCAAGAGTTTGAGGTTTCTGTGAGCTATGACGCCATGACACTCTTCCGAGGGTGACAAAGTGAGACTCTGTCTCAAAAAATAAATAAATAGCCACAATGTTTTCTCATTTGGTAGTTGGTTTTTTTGTTTTATTTTTTAACGTTTAATGACTTAATCTATTTGGGATTCATTTCAGGTGTAGGCTGTAGTTTTTGTCAAGTGAAACAGATTTTGGAGATGGTAGATCAGTTGGACTTCCCATTTGGACTTCCTTGAGGTTGCTGTGGGAGTAACTTAAGCAGTCCAAATGACAAGGCTCTAGCCGGCAGGGTTCTGCAGCTGCCCTGCCAAGGGACCCCTCCCAGCATTCAGCCAAAGATGCATCCAGGTATTGCTGTGCAAGGACTTGCTGATGGGTTTAAAATGGAGATTATTCTGGATTATCAGGTGGGCCCCACATAATCACATGAAGCATTAAAAGCAGCAAAAGAAAGGGGAAGGGTCAGATACAGAGACCCAGTAGAGGAAATAGCCAGGGACAACTGGGCAGAAGGGAAGGCAGAGAGGCTCGCTGCTGGCAAGGGCCCTGACCCACCATGTCTGGCTCTGTAGGGGCAGCGAGCCAGAGGATGCAGGAACCTCTAGAATTGAGAACGACTCTGCTGAGAGCCAACAAGGGGGTGAGATCTCAGTCCTATGTCCTTATAGAAAGGAATTCTGCCAACATCCTCAACCATCCTGTCAAGATAGTCACGCAACCCCATTGGCATCCTTGATTTCCTCCTGGGAGCAGCAGAGCTGAGAACCAGCTGAGCCACACCATGTCTGGGCCTGTAGACTTGTCAGATTTCAAATGGATTTGTTTAAGCTTCTACATTTGTTAGGGGAGCAACAGAAAACTACCTTGAGAGAGGGCTTGGCACAGTACCTGCCCACACTAAGAGCTCCCTAGTGATAGCCGCTATTATTGTCTTTATTACTCTTATTTTTTTGCACATAGCAATAAACATTTATTGTATGAAACTATTGCTTATATAATTTCAGCACTACAGAGAAACCATAACCTAGAAGGAATGGTATTTTCATTGGTAAACTGTCTTCTTTAACTGTGAGCTTTGATACCAGAGCTGCTCTTAGCCACTTCTACCACTTCTGTCTGTAGCCCACATGTAGGACACACACGCATATGCCCATGCATTGAATGGAGACATAATAAATGATTACCACCTTTTGACTTTCGCTCAGAGTATTAAATTCCCTCAGTTGGCGTTTATATTGGGCGAGCATAAGACATTCTCCTACCTCCATAGTTCAAAACTTTCTCTTTGTCCAGTGGTGGGCTTTTCTATGCATCTGATGACTCCACTCCTTCTCACCCCACATTTTTCCTCTTTCTACCCCCATAATGCCCACTTCATTCAACCGCAGCATAATACACATTCTTCTCAAGCTCACCTGGAACATTCTCCACAGTTGATCCCATTCTGGGCCTTAAAATACACCTTAATGGACTTGAAAGTCTAGAAATCTACACAGTGTACTCTCAGCCATAGTGGAATTAAACTAGAAATTATTAACAGAAAGATAGCTGGAAAAAAAACAAACAAAATACTTAGGGATTAAACAACAGACTTCTACGTAACATGTGAATCAAAGAAGTAGTCTTGAGAGAAATTAATAATACTTTGAACTAAATGAAAGGATTAGATTTCTTGAGTACATTAGGTATTTGATGGAGAATGAGAAGGAAGAGAATCTTAAATTGTTTCTTTTTTCAAAAGAATCCTGATGATGAAAAGAATACATGTTAGAGAAAATTTGGAAACATATAAAAAGCAAGTAGAAAGTCATCTTTAATCCTTTTATAAAAAAAAAAATCTGTTGATGTTAACATCCAATCCTTTTTCTAAATATAATTTTTAAAATTAAAAACATGCTTAATAGGCAGTATGGTTATATGGTTCAATTTAAAGCCAACCAGAAAAGATAGTACTATAGAAGTTCTCCATCTTTGACATTTCCAGTTCCCAGCTCTCCGCAGGAAACTGTTATTAACAATTTCTTTCTTTTTTTTTTTTAATTTTTTTTTTTTTGAGACAGAGCCTCGAACTGTCACCCTGGATAGAGTGCTGTGGCATCACAGCTCACAGCAACCTCCAATTCCTGGGCTCAAGCGAGCCTCTTGCCTCCGCCTCCTAAGCAGCTGGGACTACAGGCGCCCGCCACGACGCCTGGCCATTTTTTGGGTTGCAGCCGTCATTTTTGTTTGGCGGGCCCGGGCTGGATTCGAACCGGCCAGCTCAGGTGTACGTGGCTGGCGCCTTAGTCCGTTGAGCCACAGGCACAATAATTTCTTTGTATTCATCTGTAGTCTGTGTGTGGCCCAGCTGATACAAATAGGTATTGGTAATTCTGCCTGTGTATAGTGAAAGTAGGCTGTGTGGATTGCTCTGCACCTTATTTTCTTTTACTTACTGTATCCTGGTACTATTTTGTGTTTTTTTGGCAGCTACTTAGTGTTCTGTTGTGTGGCTATATCAGATACGTTTGCATAGATACATTTTCTTCCCTCTGTAGTGCTTACTAGCAAGTCCGCCTGGTATGTCCCTAACATAGTTGTATTATTCTTGTGTTACTGGATGTTTGCACTTTGGGGCCATCATAAACCTTGCTTCTAAGTCTCTGTCACAATTATCATCAAATGCTTGTTTTCCCAGAGTCCTGACATACAGATCCTATGCTTCCATAAAAAACTGCCCCAGTTTCCTTTTTCACCATGTGCACATGCAGAAATCTTGAGACCTGCGTTTCTGTAGGGAACAGGAAAGGCAGAAATGCCCATTGTGTCATGGGGAGACCGGTAGCGGAACTCAAAGTACCTGTGTGGAACTCCAGGAACACCCAAGAAGACAATGAGCACAGCTAACTACTCCAGAGCACTTACTGTGCTCCAGGCACTGTTCTCCTCAGTGTTCAGATAAGCTCACTTAATTCCTTCAGTGCTGTGAGAGGAAGGCAGTGACGCTCCTCATGTTACAGGTGCAGACCGAGCTGTGGAGCCTTTCCTTTTACTCACCTCTTAGCTGAAAGCACCAGTCTAGCAGGAGGCAGTGAAGGAGGGAATGTGCTGGAGGCCGGGTTACCAACTCTGGGCACCCACCGGAAAGAGCTGGGGCAGAAACCGTGTTTGCCAAGAATAGTGGGGTCATAGTCATGTAGACATTTGTGGCATGTGGCTAAGATTAGAATATTTTTGTTGAAGCATAATTTAGAAATTTCTTTTTACAACTTGTAGTCGATATTGCAAATATAAATGTAAACTGCAGAGGCAGCAGCTCTTAGAGATCTTCCTGTTTACTTTGGAGCCCTGGGACTTCTGCAGAACAGCCAACAGCGCCATCACAAGGAAGGGGAACCCCAGGTCCTGGAGCTGAACCAGACCTCTATCTGGCATGTGCAGCCTTTGCCTTAAGTGAGTGTAATTTGGTAGGAAATCAAGGCAAAACTCTCTTACTTCCTGTGCAGGGAGAAATTTGATTTCTGTACTTTGAGAAGTTCTGTCTATTCTTGAATCCTGTTTCCTATCATAAATAGCATTGCTAGGGACAAGGATTAGGGCCGTGCTGTGGCACTGCAGATTGCAGAGAGTGACATATCAAGAGTGACATCTCTTTGGGTAATATTTCTTCTAGGCCTCTGACTCGGGGTATAGAGAAGAAGAATTCCGTAGCAAGTATGAGTATGATGAGATTTTACTCTATGCTAAATAGTCATGCGCTCACAGAAGGAGGAGCCTGTTGTTTTGCTTTTTTGTGTGTCCAGAGTCTTCAGCTTCATGGTGCAAATCCTTAAATGGCACTTAGCAGTTCCCTGAGGCCCGGGAGTGGCACAGGAGAATCTTGATGCAGCTCTATCAGGAAACTAAGCTAAAAACAAAATTAGCAATGACCTGGAAACATGCAGTTGGCTTTTCCGTGGATACTCCCTTTGGTAGAAGATAACACTTGATTTCTCTGATGGCTTCTGAACAACACTTCCGGGTTGCCCTGAGTTCTTACGGTGGTTTTTTTTCTTTCCTGTTAATGTATTAAGTATGTGGATTTCAGGCACAATGAAATTCATCCGGAGAACCCAGAAGGGAGCTCATTTGTGGTTAGTTAGGCTAGTTGGGTTTTCCCTTGTCAGAATCCATAGTAGGCTCCAGCAACCCTCTTCTGTTCCCTTGCCCAGCCTCTTCCCAACGGACCTGCCAGCTTTCTGGTAGGAATGCTGTTGATTACTAATTGGAGCTTTTAGGCTCATGTCTTGAGGCTTCTATTTTTCTAGCTGAGCTCATAGCACGTGGCCTTGTAAATGTGAAAGGGTCATAGCAGGGTCACTTGGTGGTCAGCATCTCGAGGGTTGCGTGTCCAGCAAATGAACGAGCATGCCTTTCCTCCCCCCTTTGTATTTTCCTCTCCGCCCCCAACTTGGATTTTTGAGTATCATATTCATTTTCTATGCGCTTTGAATCATGCAGTTGACATGTTCTAAGGGCTTTTTTCCTAAGCAGCGAGGGTTCACTTTGCTGCTTTATTCACATCGCAGAACTGCTGGTCATCACTAATATTGTTTGGTATCTATGCAGCCCTTCTTGCTGCTGGCTGGCTGTCCCTGCTCTAAAGTTTCCCCTCTTCTTTCCCCCTCCGTAGTTGCTCACCAGATTAGTGAATGGACGGCTCTGACACAGGATAGGAACGGGAGTTGGTGTTTTTGACATTGTTCTAGGAAGAGGGGCTGCGGGAAATTTTGGCTTTTGTAGAGTTTTCAGGTTATCCTTTTGTGGGCGATGCGTCAGCGTTGCTACCTGAAGACATGACGTGGCACGTTTGTGGTTATCCTGAGTTGCTTCCCAGGACCCAGCAGTGGGGGGAACCTGTCAGATGGTGGAAAAACGACACCCTAGGTGGAATGATAGCCTTTTGGGCTGGAAAAACCCCAATGAAGGGCTCTCATCTCTTCACTTGGCTTTTATTGAGCGCTGCTCCCAAACTGGCCAGCGCTATAGCACTGTGTGTGTGGGGGTGCGGGGGAGGGGGCAGGGAAGTGTTTGTTTTAAGTGGAAGGTTTCCAGGACCACTCGGACATCCTGATGGCTCAGACCTGCTGCTGGCCCAGCAGTCTGCATTTGTCTGTGCTTCACAGTGATGGAGAGGACTGCTGTTCTGCAGAGGTAGAGCTGTGTGGAGAGAGAAGAGCTCGAATTTTGTGCTTAGAGCTTAGTGAAGACGCATGTGAACCACTGGCAAGCCAGCAGCACAGGCCCAGTAGGAGCCAGCATAGAGGGTGTTATCTCTGGCCAGGAGCTATGGGGAGGTTTTCCACATGCTGACCTCTGGATTGAGTCTTGAAGAAGAAAGCCTGGGCTGGATGGAGCAGGGGAGGTGGGGGGAGGGTGTGGGCTGGAGGTGGCCGCTCTCTATTAGACACACATACCAGGGAGATGTCCTGTACTCCCAGGGTACACACGTTTCCTCTTGGTCTTTAATGTGGTTTCCTATCTTTCCTTACATATGTTGTCCCCTGTAGTAAAATTAGCGCTGAGTCCTCTGTTCTGTGGAATCACGACCCATGCTTCATGGCATAGAGCCCTGTCATAGCCACGTGGGCTCAGCTTCCAGAGACCATCAGTCTCATTCTGATTTGAGTCTAGCGCCAGGTGCGAGGAGGCGTATTCAAAAGAGGCAACAGAATGCCTATCTCCGTGTCCTACCACTTACACCTGCAGGCCTGAGCTTGTTGGTACGGCGTGCCAGTGCTGACCCACATCCACCACGCTGGTCCGACCAGAAGCTGAGAAAGAGCGTGCAGCCCCAGAATGAGGGGATTTTGTGAGAAATAATTTTAGGAAGTTGTTTTGTTAACTTATATAGTAGAATTTTGTTTGCTTTTTTTTTTTTTTTCTTCTCACTCCATCACCTTAGGTAGAGTTCCATGGCATCATCATAGCTCACAGCAGCCTCAAACTCTTGGGCTCAAGAAATCCTCTTGCCTCAGCCTCCCAAGTATCTCTTAACTACAAGTGTGCACCACCATGCCTGGCTAAGTTTTTTCTTTTTAGTAGAGGTGAGGTCTCACTCTTGCTCAGGCTGGTCTTGAACTCCTCAACTCAAAGGATCCTCCTACCTCAGCCTCCCTAGAGTATTAGGATTACAGACATAAGCCACCGTGCCAACCAGTTTGTTTTTTATTTTTAGCTGTTCATCAACTCAGAATAACTTGTGGGAGTGGAGACAGTGGTCACAAGAGTTTCCTGTTCTTAGCAACGATCCATTCAATGAGTTTGCATATTGTCAGATTGTCAACAGTTTTTAAAGGGTTTGTGTTTTCTTAGTTCTCCTGAGAAAAGATTCTTTTTTAAGGAAGCATTCCATTTTTAAATTAACTCAGTGGTTTTCAAACTTGGCTTTTAAAAATAAATATATAAAGGTCCAGAGTCTCCCAGCCTGGAACACCTGTGTCGGGGTGTTGGGAGCCACGCACCACCTCACTGGGTGACTGATGCAGAGCAAGAGCTGATTGAGAGTCAGTCTCCAGACTGATCCCTTGTGGAGCCTAGTAAGAGCAGCCGGCCCCTGGGTGGGAAGAGAGTGGGAGTCTGTAGGGAGCAGCTGGAAGGCCTCTTAGGGGCTCTTGCACACATGCCGGCAGGGAGGACTTATTTTGGCAGTGAGGCTCCCAAACGTCTGTTCCTCGGCTCTCCCTGTGGATGGTAAGTGTGTTCTTACAATGGTAGCTGAAGTGGAGTGGCCTGGCGCAGACTTTGTCTGCAAGGATGCTTTCCTCGTACACATTTATACATCGCTGCCATTTCACAGGGAGAGAGGTTGGTTCCCCAAGGGGCTGTGCTGTGAGCAGGTGTTACCTGGCAGAGGGCTGTGGATGGTAATGTTAAGGTGAATGCCTGGGCACAGTCAGGCGTGGTTGTTTGGAATCTACATTGTCTTCTTGTGGCTTTATAAACCACCTTCCCCAGCTGTCATCTGAGGGTCTGGTTTTGTATATACAGACTGCATAAAAGCAAAAGGAAAGGGTATTTTTCCCCCATAGTTTGGTGTTTTTGCTTGTGTCAGATTCGTTTCACAAACTAAAAAAAATTTGCTTTAGATACTTGTGCTTAATTCTCTGTCTGAAAAATGTCTTCCTTTAGATTTGAAGGCTTTGTCTGGACCAAATGTTGTAGAAAACAATTAGCTTGGTAATCAGATTAACTCTAGTTACAGAAGAACAGACCAAATAACTGGCTAAGCATATGTTTTTGTTTCCAGATAATTAGACTTCCTATTTTTGTTAAAAGTTCTTCTAATTAGAAATGTAAATTAGTTTTTATAAAGAATAACATGATAACTAGAATTGCAGTAAAAGGTACACTAACACTTTTACTATACAGTATAATCCTCGGAGTTCAGGACTTTTTTAGTGTTTTTCTTGGAAATAATAGACTTCTGTTTTGGCTCCTTTAGTTGACCAGATATACCATCTGGCCTCTCCAGCCTCCCCTCCAAACTACATGTATAATCCTATCAAGACATTAAAGACCAACACAATTGGGACGCTAAACATGTTGGGTAAGTAGTTGTTTTCTGGTTTTTTTGGCTCTTGCTGGGAATATTTTAGACAATTTTAAGCATAGAGTATTCTTTAGAGTCTTGTTCTAAATGCTTTCTTTTACTGTTTAGTATTCTTTTAGAGTTTAATCAGGGTGTTTACCCCTCTCCATCAACACCCTGCTGTGGTATTTGGCAGCTTCTGCAGTGTTATTTCAGTGAAACTTAGTTTGCCCTTGGAATTTGTCTTGGGGAAGCAGCCTAACTTTCATGCATTGTAGTGCCCAGTCTGCAGCGTGTCTGTGAAAGTCCCCTGGGAGTGACCGTGGCCACTTCATGTGACCACCCGGCATTCCTCCTCTTTCTCCTCTGAAACCACTTGACCAACACCCAGGACAGATGAGCGCCTCTGGCTAGAAAGAGGCTCTGGTGGCTCTGATCCCGAGATTGGTTAGGATGGGCTTGCACGCAGGGGAGACTTAGTACTGATCCCTGAAGGTTTGGGCAGAGAAGCTATGTCCACATGTGGGCTTGTCAAAACGGAGCGCCTGTTCTAGGCTTGACTCCAGGGTTCCTGTCAGTGAAAGATGAAAGAGTGAATGACGTTAAGTGTGGCCATATGTATGTACTGTCAAACCACATGCCTTAGATTTCTAGCTCTGGGTAATATGCACATAGAAATGTTTAAAATTAGAGGCAGCATGCAGGCCCCCTGCCCTGTGTGCAAGGTCAGATGCTGAGAAGTGTCTGGCTCAGCCCCCTCTAGTGTGGTGGCACTTGGGGATGGGAATATCCCTTATTGGAGTTGCTTATGAACCACTGTGTTTGGACTTTGAAAGAATCGCATTTGAGAGTCACGTTGACTCTTAAAGAGTAGGGAAGACTTTCTAACTTACTTGACCTCCATAGATGATGATGTTCCAGTCAGTTCTCCATTTGAGTGGTAAATGCAAGAAGGACAGAGGAATGGGGTGATGTGCTTTGGAGAAAGTGCTGTAGAAACTGAACTTTAAAGGCAGCAGGAAGATGGGTGGGAGTCACCCAGGCAGGGGAGGCACAGTTGGAAGAGTCCAGGGCATGTTCAAGTGCACTGTTCTGGAATTAAGCAGTACAGAGCCTTACATTCTGCCCACCAAGTAAAGAAAGTTGTAATATACAGAGTGATGTTTGGGGCAGAGAGGTCTGTAGGACATTCTTTAAGTCAAACTTTATCAAACCAACAGATTCTGCGTTTGGCCCTGCAAGTATTCTACTAAATACTGCTTATGTTTTTCCTATGGCTTCTGTTTCTATTTTGGTGCCCAGGCAGATGCAATAAGAGCAGATTATTGGACAGATGATCAGATTCCTTTAATACATTGTCTGTGTTGTTCACAAAAACTGTGCCTGTACAGTTTCTCTTTTCTTTCTTTGCTTTCTGTAGGGCTGGCAAAACGAGTTGGTGCCCGTCTGCTGCTGGCCTCCACGTCCGAGGTTTATGGAGGTGAGTGTGGGGCCCAGTGGACTCTTTGTGTCCTAGATGAGCCCAGGGTTCGTTTCTGAGAAGGCCCTGCCCACTCATGCCCTTCCTATGCTTGACAATCAACAGGCTTCACATCTCAGCCACTGCGGTAGCCGCTGTCCTCCATGTGGGAGAGCCTCTGTTGTTTAACCTGCACCCTTGGAGGACTGTACCTTGTCACCTAGCCAATAGAGACCCCATCAGGTGTATGATTCCACAGAACTATTTCTGGCGCTCTGCTCTGAGAGCCCCCCTTGAATTCACACTCCCCGGGGGTCTTTAAGCCAGCCTGTCTGTGCATGTCGTTATTTCACGTGAGCAATGAATGCTGCATGCGTGACCCACCAAGAACTCACGGGATTGGCCTTTAAAGCTTACGTGCTGATTGCCTCATCAGGTGTATAACGTTTCTGGAAGGACTGTTAGCAGGTAGTGCCAGAAAGCTCATCAGCCTGTTTCACCAACCTGCAGTCTTCCTCCTCCCTCGCAGGCCCCCCACCACCTGGGCATCAGTGTGCAGAATGGGGGCGAGGGCTGTGTTTCAGTTGTGTTGATTTCAGCCACAAGCTGACTGGGTGTGCAGGGTTTAGGAGAACTGCTTAGTCAAGGCAGTAGAAAATAGGCCCTGGCATGATGTAATGTTTTTTATTTTACATTGTTGTGGACAAGAGAAATGAGGAAATAAAAGAGTAAAATTGGAAAAGATGTTTTAAAAAGCTTTCTTTAATTAAAGGAATCAAATGGAGAAAATAATTTGCAACCTAGACGTGCCCTTAAATTATAGGGACACTCTTCGTAACCTCTCTGAAAAGGTAGCACATTGTCCCCTTCCTAGACGCCCTGGACAGTTGAACGAGCAGAGTGCTCATCTCCACCCAGAAACGCACAGAACATCATCACGGCCACACTTCTTCCCCACCCACCGCATGTGTTATCTGCATGTTTGACGAGAGCTTTGATCTTCAGGGTTCTTAAACAATTTCAGGGTGTGATTGGTGGAATTCGCCAGTTGCTCTACTCATGTTGAATAACTAAAGTAAACTTAAGCTCTGTGGAGTGTTTGCTTCATCTCTCAGCTGCACAAAATGCTGAAGACATGATAGGAAATCATTTTTAACTCCAGACCTTTACCTGTGTTATAAAAGAGTGATTTTTTTCCCCCGTATTTTTTCTTGCAAAATGATTTTGACAAAAAGAGATCTTTTTAAAGGTATGGTGTCCTGGACATTTCAGTGTGGATGCTGCCAGCCAAGGGGCAGATGGCCACGCCAAGCCTCCTTCTCTTTATCCATTACCAAATTTTCCAGGTCTAGTTTGCCCAGCTCTTGTCAAAAGTTCACAGAAAAGCCCTGAATTTAATCAGGGCAAAGTCACTGGTTTTCTTCTCTCACAGAGGATTTTCCTTAGACCTTTTTTCTCTCATTGGACAGTGAAAAATCTGCCCTCCTTAAGGGGATTTTAAGCCCCAGTAGCAGATGCAGAGACCTTGCTCTGCACCGTGACCCCGCAGTGCTGTAGAAGCTGTGCTGCTCTCCTGGGGGCGCCGCTGAGCAGGCACACAGGCCAGGGGTGCGTGTGACCCTGCCCCCTTGCTGCGCAGGCCCAACTCAGACTTCGGGTGTGAGATAAGCAGGTTGCAAGTTTATATAGCATGGAGCCCTTCTAACTTTTGTCCAGATTTCTCGGCAAAGATTTATACATTTTATATCACGATTGTAGTTAGACGATGTATAAAAATTCTTGGCATACTAGATAAATTAGATATTAATTCACATTCCAGAAATATACTTCTACTAAAAAAAGAATTTGCTACTTGGTTTCTTTAAATAGTCTGTCTGAAAGTTTGATTGATGTATACATGAGGGAAACGAGAAGTGGGAGGTATAAGATGTGTGCTTGAGGGACAAGCAGCCATTTGCCAAGGGACATGTGTCTCCTTCCCTGCCGGGAGCCTCCAGATCGTCTCATCTTGGGTGTCCCGTTTGTTCTGGTGACGGCACCTGTGAAAGTCGTCGTGTTCTACAGAGATGTGTTTATAAATTTTTTTGATAGATACATATTTTACATTGATTATAGATTTGATAAATAATAAACTGAGTCATATAGCTCAGTAGAACTTAACGAATGGACTAAGAGCCCGCTGTTAGCCTCTTCCGTGTGTTTCCATCTGTACACGTTACCTGGTCTTCCCGAAGGTCCCTTTGGCATCATCATAACTATATATTATTCATAATGCATATGAGCTGGAAAAAAGAAAGAAAAAAGGTCTCATTTTTCCCCCATCCTTAGATCCTGAAGTCCACCCTCAAAGTGAAGATTACTGGGGCCATGTGAATCCCATAGGCCCCCGGGCCTGCTACGATGAAGGCAAACGCGTTGCAGAAACCATGTGCTATTCCTACATGAAGCAGGTATTTTGCCAGGCTCTGGGGCTTGTGGGTTGGACAGGCAGAGCACCCTCACATCAGATATAAAGTGCTGTGAAGGAATTAATGCCATGGTTAATTTTTCCTGGGCAAGCCTGGTTTCCCACTATTAGAAATTATTGGTATTATCAACAGCTTTCCCACATGTCTTCTTATTTTAGAAATGACTAGAGATGAATCAGGAGGTTTGGAATAATGCTATAACTATGAACAGAGTGCTTCGTTATTGACAAATCACCCACCAGCACCTAATTAGTGCCTCTTTGCTTCTGAAATCTCTTAAGGCAGTGAATTTTTTTTTTCTTTCCCTTTTCGATCTATTAAAGTATAAAGATGGATTCATTATTGTTTTAATTTGTCCTCCTTAGGAATTATTACTTAACATTTATTTACTGTTATTTCATACTTTTTTCATTATTCATGGTTGGGCTGGGGTGCTTTTGCCCTGAATGTTTTTTTATTTTCTTTCTCTTTAGAATTAGGATCTTACTTTGTAGCACAGGCTGGAGTACAGTGGTGTCTTTATACCTCACTGTTACCTTAAATTCCTGGGCTCTAAAACACCATCATGTCCAGCTAATTTTGATTTGTTGTGTTTGTTTGTTTTAGAGACAGGGTCTTGCTATTTTGACCAGGCTAGTCTCCAACTCCTGGCTTCAGGCGATCCTCCTGCCTCAGCCTCCCAAAGTGCTGGGATTATAGGCCTGAGCTGTGATACCTAGCCCCAAGAATATTTCTTGTTACAGATTTGATCACCCACATGTTTTAGCAGGAGTGGCCCACAGCCCAAGAGGCCTAGGTTCCCGTACCTGCTCTGCTGCCATGTGATTTGGGGACATGACCTTTCAGTCACAGGGTTCCTGCTGCCTCAGGGCTGTGAAGACAGGGCCTCCGAGAGCTCAAGTAAGGGCTCGGGATACTCCATCTGTCTTTTTAGTGAGTGTGTCCATTGGACTTGGATCTGCCCTGTCAGATCCTCAGGAAAACTCCCTCAGCAAAGTGGGACATGCAGGTAAATACACATGGACGTGGAATAATGCTGTTTCTGGGGCAGGCTGTGGACAGATGTGGTATCTGTCCCTGGGATCCAGCAGCAGGCGAACTCAGGGCATTGGTTGCTGTGTGCTTTGTGGGAGGGACAGCAATGTTCTGGGGCCAGGGCCCAGGGAGTCACAGGAGAGCCAGCAGCTAGGCTTATGTCCCCTGCTCCTGACTTGTGCTAGTTGGACTTTGACCACCTGCTGTCTCCGTGGTGCTACAGACAGCAGCAAGGCATCAAATCACAAAGGTGTGTGGGAGAGTGGGAGGAGTTGTAATGGGCTGGCTTTTTCATTATATATTTAATGAAATACCAACATCAAAGATCCGTAAAATAACTTGGTGCTGTTGTAGATATTTAAACCTTTCTGCTTTGTTTCTCAGCCAGAAGAAGAACTTAGTGATCTCTAAGCTATTTTGGGCCATCGGCTTTTGTTTACTTGTTCTAAAAAATGTTAATTTTAGTAAAAACATACTTTTATCATTTGGGGGCCCAGGATAGCATGACTCAAAAGTTTAGGTGATCTCCCAAACAGTACAATGTCTGTGTACAGTGGTACTTACATGAATTACCAAAGGAGTGTCCAACCCGCAGCCCAGGGACTACTTGCAGATTAGGTGAGGACTGTGACCAATATCATGAAAATTATGCATGGACCTTTTTTTTTTGTTTATCAGCTTTTGTTAGTGTTTGTATATTTCATGTGTGGCCCAAGACAACCCTTCTTCCAATGTGAGACAGAGAACCCAAAAGGTTGAACACCCCAAATAATATTGGGGGGACCAACAAGGATTTTATCTTGTTGTGTAATAAGTTTCAGAAGTAATAGGATTCTCAACTATTTTCCATTGCTTTCAGCCCTGTGGTTGTATTTCTTACCACAGTGAATTTTTACATAGGCAAAGTGGTAGGCAAATGGGACTTTTTTATTGAACTTTCAGTTCATGTTTGACAATCATAGTTTTAGTTGATAATTTTTTAAGAGTGTACATGTTAATCTTACGTACTCAGGATAATTATATTTCATAGTAGTAGAGCCAGCATTTGAGCACTCACTGTGTGTTGGGCGCTGTTCTAGGCACCTGGAATCTAGCTGGGGGCTGCATTTCACGCACACGACACATGGGATCTCTATATGTCATCTGTGCCCAGAGGACTCGGGAAAATAGCACCTGTATAACTCTGAAATGTCAGCATTTAAATTTCTGTTCACAAGGGTCTCAAGAGCTTAACAGTAGGGTGGTATTGTCCTGAAACCCACAAAGTAATATATCTGCTAGAAGCCCCTCATGTGGCCGGCTGGCCCCCTGTGCCCAAAGCTGAGCAACCATGACAAGAACCCCAATCTCAGGAGGGTGTCCCTGCACAGCGCAGTGGTCCCTGTGAGGAGGTGCCTGTGATAGCCCTTCTGTGGAGTCATCAGGCACACAGCTCACATAGAAGGCCACACAGACAACTGTGGAGTGGACACAAGACTACCTTGTGTGGCCAAGTTCATTGTGTAATCTCACCAGTGCACAGGCTTCAAAGTGACAACATGTTGTTTTCTGGGGCTGTGACTTGGTTGCTTCTTGTTTCTTTTCGCATCAGCCTCTGTAATCCTGCATGTGTACCGAGCACTGTCCGTCTTGGAGGTGACATGTTGTTATTTATGGACTGCCCTGCACACCTGAAGCAGGTGTTGCAAAGGAGCAGTAACCAGCGCTCGGCCCCCGTCAGGGTGGTCTGTTTAACCTCACCCCATCCCTGCAGCCCCCTCGAGCCTCACTGTGACATCATCAGTTTGTAGTTCTAAGCGTGCTGCCTTTTGAGATAGTAAATTTTAGGAGAAAATTAAAAACTTTGGTTAGGATTTTTGCTATTTGGAGACAAATGGGAAAATAAAACAGACTAGAAAGGATGAACCAGGTAGAATAGGGCACCTTTGGCATATTTTTAATTTATTATTGTAATGACTTAAATTTTTTATTTTTTATGCATAATGACACATCTTCTATTAGGTATAAATTGTCATTTTATGTCAAGACCCTATAGGGTATGTGGGTGCATCTTACTCCGAATAAACAATATATAAGGATTGCAAATGTGAGCAAGATAAATAAAGGCATGAATTACCATTTTATTAAAAAAAATTTCCCTTTTCCCAAGGATTCTCTCTTGAGTTTCTTTTCATCAATGAAATATCCTAATGTTTTCAAAATAGAATTTGATTTTGCAGAAAAGCACTTTCTATACTACACATCCCTTTCAGAGAGAAGCTCCCTTGAGATTTTTTTCCACAGGGTGGAATGAGATGGAAGTTGGGATCAAAAGGCAGAGATTTTTTTTTTTCTTTTTGCAGTTTTTGGCCGTGGTTGGGTTTGAACTCACCACCTCCGGAATATAGGGCTGGCACTCTACTCTTTTGAGCCATGGGCACCACCAGGCAGACCCTTTTTTTGGAGTAGTTTGAACTTGTCAGGGAGGAATTAAATTGCCACTTCAGTGCATCTGGGCACAGTGGTTTTATAAATGTGGGCAGCTGTGGTCATTGCTTAGTGTGCGTTTGAGTTCGTTGTCCCCTGTGAGGCTGTGGCCTACCCACTGGGCCGGATCTGCAAAACAGACTATGATACATAAATCCCTGGACTGAACAGCAGAGCGGAAAGAAAGGGAACTCAGACTGGGAGATCATCTAGGGCAGTGGCCTTGAGGGTATGGTTCTATTTTATTTCTTGTCATCAGTAATTTTTATGAGAACTTAAAAGAGTTGGTATGTGCATTATATTTGAGTTGAAAAGAATAAGCAGCCAAAACAAACCCAGTGTTTGATGAGTAAGATTCACACTGCAGGGGTCCTGCCGATGCTTCTAGACCCTGGGGGTTCGCTCGCTAGGTGCCTCTGGCCACATCCCCTTGCCCCAGCTAGACCTTGGCAGAGTAACTCCTGGCCTCTCAGAGAGGGTCTGCGAGGCCTGCTGCAGGGCAGCCATCAGGAAGATGGCTGTGTCCTTAATGCTGAGACAGGGCTATTAAGGAAGACACACCCGTGCCCTAACTAGGAGTGGTCTCTCCTGCTGCCAGAAGAGTAGGCTGTGTATTCTGCAGTGGCCCTGGCTGTATCCCCACTGGGGAGGGATCAGACCTCATCCTAGGGAGCTAGTGGTTCAGCCCTCCACTCTGACCCTGTTGCTTTGGGATCTTGTGTGTACATCTCCTGGGCCACAGGCAAGACTCAGGAAGCATCAGAGGAGGCAGCTGTACTTGGGAGCACTTCGTGTTATTTCTCCGTCCCAATCCCTGCAGGTAGATATGCCCCGGGCACCTGCTCCCAGACAGGTGCCAGCGCAGCAGTGTGGTGAAGTTCCCTTCTGGTCAGCACCTGCTCCCACTCCACAGTACCCTGTCCCACTCTCTAGCGCCTCCTGTCAGGGAATGATTGATTACACTGTAGTGTTCAGTGACAACAATACAATACATACTCACTTAATGCACAAAGGACATATAACAAAACCAATTTTACCATCAGCTAATTGATAACAAGAGTTAGATTCACAAGAACATCACCAAACTTATGAAAAAAAAAACCAAAACAGTTTTTGTTTCTTTTTTTTTTATTTTTGAGACACAGTCTCGCTCTGTTGCCCAGGCTAGAGTGTCACCGTGTCAGCCTAGCTCACAGCAACCTCAAAGTCCTGGGTTCAAGAGATCTTCCTGCCTCAGCCATCTGAGTACTTGGGACTACAGGTGCCCACCCTAACTCCCAGCTCATTTTTTTCTATTTTTAGTAGAAATAAGGTGTTGTTCTTGTTCAGGCTGGTCTTGAACTCCTGGAGCCCAAGAGATCCTCTCACCAAAGCTTCCCTGAGTGCAAGGATTATAGCCGTGAGCCACTCCACCTGGCCTCAAAACACTTTTAATGTTGAACATTGATATGAATGTGAGTTATACAGACATTTAAGAAAGATTGATAAACACAAGATAATGATTTATGTGCTTATTACAGTTGAGGGTCACAGGTGGCTGAAGCCTATCCCAGCAGCTCAGCATGTGTGGCGGGGACTTGCCTTGGACTGGAGCCATCCCACCCCAGGGTACTCACATGCTCACCCACACTCACTTGCTCACTCGGATGGGATGGTGTAGACACACCAGTTCACTTCACATGCACCTCCTCGGCTGTGGGAAAGCTGGAGCATCTGGAGAAAACCATGCAGACATGGAGAGAACGTGCAGACTCTGACAGTGGTCCTGCTAGAATTGATTTTTTTTTCCCACATCGACATTATTTGCGGAACAGCTATACTTCTGCGTTTTAAAGCAGATTTTGAGGGGTACCCCATTTAATCCCTGTTGGTAGCATTTCTGGTCTTCCAGGTATTTGAGTAGGGAGGAATCCCTGTCTCTTCTCTCTGCTTCCTGGGTTGTCTCTTGCTGGTCAGCCCAAGCCCACCTTTAATCAGCTCCGTGTCTCAGGATCTGCAACCCAACCCCTTACCTCTCAGCTACTACAAACGAGTTGAGAGGTGTCTGATGCCAGCCCACCCTGTGGGGCCATAGTCCCTATTCCCAAAGGCCTCCGGGAGCCCCAGTCTGTGTCTTGCAGTCATAGGAGCCTGTGGCATTGTTTGTTTCACACATGGTCACTGGTACTTCCTAATAAATTAGTGTGATCAAGGGAGCAGGGCAAAGGTCAAAGGCAGTTACCAAGTTCAGGAACATCATTTGGAGATAGATGATGATGACAGTTTTCAAAGTTTACCATGTTTTCTTTAATCCTCATGACCTAGGTAGAATGGATATTATTGTGTCTGTCCTCTAAGATTAGGATCATAAGTTGTAGAAACTGAGTGGCTTCCTCAGGAATATATAGCCAGTGAGTGCCAGGAGGAGACAAGGCCATCCAGGTGTTCCAGCCCTGCCCCCATGCCCAGAGCTGGCTGGTGTGCTATGGGCATGTGCTCATCTTGTTGGTGTAAACCAGCCTGAGTATCCTCGGGGCCCTCCCGCGTGGGGCTCTGAGTGTCTCTTTGAAGTTTATGTTAGTGTAATTCAGACTTGCAGGACTTGTGCCTCCTGATGCTTGGAGTCCTGTATGATTCATGGTTCACCACAAGGACAAAACCTCAGAGCGCAGAGTGAAACCCAGCATGAGTGGGCAGTTAGTTTTCTGAATGATGCCTTTGTATGTGCCAAGACTCTGTGTCTCGCCATGATGGAAACTCAAGTGTGGTGGTCGGCAGGGCTCAGCCACTGGCAGATGGGGTGTTGCCTGGGAGTCAAGAGTTCACAGTGTGTTTGCTTGTCGGGCCTTCAGAAGTAGGCTTTCCCTCAAGTGAGACTTGGGGGCCTGGCACAAACTTCTGGGTTTTTCCGCTTGGCTCTCCCCTTCCTGGGAAGGGGGCTGTGGGTCAGATACTGGACCTCTCCTCTGATCTGAGCTGAGGAATAATTAGATCTTCCTCCAGGCCGTGCACATGGGCTCGACCAAGCTGCTACTGTAAGTGGCTATGCCAACACCAACACCTCTGACTGTCCCACCTTGAGTTCAGAGGAGATGAGTATAGGGGGCTAACAAACTGTACATGTTGAACAGGGGTCACCTTTGTGTGAAGGCAAAGGGTTTTCTGCTGCTACCTAGAAAGAGATGGATTGACACACAAATGCCAGAAGATGCCGTCCAAGAGAAAAGCAGGTTTTAGCTGCAGTAGACCTTGCGTTTATGTTTATTTCATTTAAAGGGTTTAGGCTTAGCTCATCTTGTTGGTCCTGGTCTACTACAGAGTAGAAAAATCAAAATTTGCCAGCCTGTTCACATGTCGGCTAGTTGATGTCTGCGGAGCCCAGCTCTTAATGAGGCTGGGTTCTGGAACATTGTTTTGAGGAAAAGCAAGATTGAAAGGATAAATTCATTTGATTTGTTGCAAACTTTGCATAACCCATCGAGCTTTTCCCCTGCCAGGCACATTGGTTCAATTATTATAAATTTGCTGAGGTTTTTCCAGGCTCTTCCTAGAATAAAGCCTTATTCATTCACTTCTGGTTCTTCCTTCATCTTATCAAATGCAAATGGATATTTTCTATTGAGAACAGTACCTCTGCCTCCCCACTCCTAACCCTTTTTAATGCACTCCAGTTAGTTCAGTAGAGAAAAGGGTTGATTTATTCCTGGACTTAGAATCACAGCTCATATTTTTGTCTTAAGCATCTGAATAGCTCCTGTGAACGCATGATAGTGTATTACTGGGGCCTGGGGGAGTCGGCACAAGTAAGAGTACCCTGGCTTCTAAAAGTTTACTCTTTGTGAGAGCCATGCTTTCCCACCTGCCTCACATCACTGCACATGTACAAACTGCCTGGCTCGTCCCCTTTCACTTGCTCCACAGATCTAGAGTCTATGTTAAGCCTTACGGGCTCAGGGTCGATTAGATTCCCAGCCTGAGCCAGGGTTGAGGTGGTAGAGTTAGAAAAGAACTGTTTCAGAGCGATGGTGCTGGGCCTGTGTTGCGGTCTGGTAACACCCAGCTCGGGTGGGTGCTGCCCCTCTCCCAATGAGCTATGGCCAGGGGTCAGCAGCAGTCCTGAGGAGCCCACAGCAGTGCTGTAGATACCAGGAGGCAGCGGGAAGCAGGAGCTGAGGTTCTCACACCCAGACGGCCCCTCTCAGGTGCCCAGAAGATGCACATTGGCAGTGCAACAGAGCAATGTTAGGAACACACATGCTGTGAAAGCTGCTAAGTCAGAATTCATGATTAAAAACATTTAACCTTTCCATCCATGATAAAGCAGTCTGTGAAATTAACAGTTAAACAAGATCTTTTAGAGAAGCCCTTTGCAGTTTAAAACTAAACTTTACTGATTGCATGTTTGAAAATAAACTTTTCCAGATCACAAAATTAATATGTTTATTGTAGTAAAAATAGAAACAGTAAAAAAATGTATAGAAGAAAATGAACATGGATGTGAAAATGAGCATAGAAACGATCATTTTCAACAACGTCAGTTTGTATGTTTACTGAATTGTATTTAGTTGTTCACTATAACAGATTCACCTTTCTGTAGAACAGATTGGGAGTGTAGGTGCCTGGTAGCTTTTTAAGAATATTTGTATGTCCCTTTTCCTCAAGAGAAAGAACTTTCTTTTTTTCTTCTTAGGTACCAAATAATTCATTGACATTTAAATCTCTATGGTGATAAATTGGTACAATATATTACATGAAAATAGATCACAAGAGACTATTCATAGCATGATCCCATTTGGCAAAATATCTATTTATTGGGGGAAATGTGTTTATAGATAATTTTCCCCCTCGTGCTGTCTTACCTTCTAGTAAGTTATCTACGAGTGTTAGTGCTGGTGGCCTTTTTTGGCGAGATCTGGGACAGCTTTGACTACTTTAGTATAACTCTGGATAGTCTCCAAATTGTCTCATAATGAGCACACAATAGAATCAGAACAAAAAAGCCATTTTCACTTTGGAATGAAAAGCAGAACGTTTTCTGACAGGCTTTCCGTGCAGGACTTAGAAGCCTGTCTGACGTCCTTTTCTCTCTGTTCCAGGAAGGTGTGGAAGTGCGGGTGGCCAGAATCTTCAACACCTTTGGGCCTCGCATGCACATGAACGATGGGCGGGTGGTCAGCAACTTCATCCTGCAGGCGCTGCAAGGGGAGCCGCTCACGGTAGGTGGCACGGTGAGGGGGGAGTCGCAGGGCTGGCATTGGCACGCACCCACCAGCAAGGGATGAGTGCGTCTGGATTCAGGCAGTGACATTGCTAGAGTTGACAGGTAGTATAGGTATATCCCCGCTGCCCTCCATGAAGGGGAGGGAATACGCATGGACAGAGCCCAGGTGAGGATGTTGGTTTGGACCCCTCTGGCATTGAGTTCCATGGCTGCAAGCCTTGTCCCCACTGCCTCCAAGTCTGCCTACCTGCACCATAGGCTACTGAAGACCTTCCCTGACATTTTTTTTAGCCTGCTGGCTGTAGCCACCAAGTAGAATTCCTCCAATGGCTGAGAAGCACCAACAAAGTGAGTTGGGCAAGGTGACGTCCCCTGGACGTCCATGCTGACACCAGCAGCTGGGTACCCACAGATGCCATCCGTAGTCAGGATGGGCTGCTCCTTCCACGCCCATCCCCATGGCCCCTCCTACCTCCCTGGGGAGGGAGGAGCAGCCTGGGCCTGTGCACAGAGGCTCTTGTCCGGTTTCTTTGGTTTTCCACGTCCTTACTGGCTGGTCCTGTCTCCTCCTACGTCTCTTTCCTCTGGCCTTTTCCATTTCTCTTCCTGGTCGCCTACCTTGGTTTCTTGACTGTCTTTCAGAGCTTTTTACAGCGTGGTGTTTGGTGGGAATTCAGAGCAGATAATCGTCTTGTCACTTAAGCAAATCATTCAACTGACAAGCAAACTACTCTGCAAAAATTGTAATCAGCTAAGTGTGTTCCTGGGCGGGGGGAGTGAGTGTGTATATGGCGCACAGGGGTCTATCCATTGACTGACTGCGTCAGTTTACCATTTTGTGTCCTGTGATCTTTACATCTATTGACACTTAGTGCCCATAGCAAATCTGTGGGATGCAGGTAACATTATCCCCCCCCTTATTTTTCAGGTGAGGAGACTGAGGCACAGAGGGCAGATAAAATTCTGAGGTTGTTCCATTCCCAGTTCAAACAGAAACACGACCTCTTCTAAGATGAGGTGCATTCCCCAGGCGGGTGCACTATACCTATAATGGGTCCAAACACGGAGCTCATGGTTCTGAGCTCTCCACAGCCCAAGCCAGCTCTCCCTGCCTCTTCTACTTGATTCATGGTGTCTCGGTTCTCCTTGACGGAGGCTTTGTAGCCATGTTGGCCCGTCTCCTTCCTCACCACATGTCAGACCCCCCAGTGACTTCACCCTGGGCAGATCCAAACTCCAGTCTGGTCTACTCTGCTTGGGCCCAGTGCACTGCCATAGCCTCTGAACCTCTTTCGTTCTCCCTGTCCTGTGTACTCTCAGCCTGGCAGCCAGAGGGAGCCCCGACAGAGAACTCAGAAGCCCTGTCTCAAGGAGCACATGCTTCGAGGTGCTCTTGCTGCTGGCCCTCCCTCAACCCTCCCAGCTCCTTGGGAGTCGTGGAGCACTTGGCTTTTCCTCCAGGTGCCCTCCCCAGTCAGCATTTTGTTAGGGAAGGCTTCTGGACACTTCTCTATATCACGACGCCGTATCAGTTAGCAATAATACGTTATTGTTTTCATTGTACTTGTCACCAGCTAAGTTACTAGTTTTCCCACCTCCCGATCCCTGGTGGGACAGCTTGTAAACTCTTTGAAGCCAGGTATTTTGTTTCATCCACAACAGTGTCCCCAGCTCCCAGAAGAGCACCAGGCACCCACACACCATGAGATTAATGTTGAACTAACATTTGGGTTTATAGAGGCTATTTCCTTTATGTTGAGTGAAAGTTGCAAAAAAATTACTATTATTGCTGTTATTTGAGGTTCTGAGGGGCTTGTTTCCTGGGACCCTTGGGTTTACCTGCTTGCTGAGAATTCTGCATCTTAGGAGCAGTCCTGGTGCCTTTTTAACCACTGCACTGGGAGACTATCCCTCACACAAGGAGATGAGAGCTGCTTTGTTTGCAAAGTAAACTGTTAAAAGCCTTCCAAGAAACAGCTTACGGATTGATTGCCTCCTTGGCAGTAGCAAGGCCCCCAGTGTTAGGCAGGAGAGCAAGCCCCCAGCTGGCCCCAAGAGTGCGTGCCTTGTTGGCAGACGGTAATAGCTCAAGTGCTGTCTCCATGGCAAGCTTCTGTGCCAGGGACAGACAGAAGGGTAAAGATCGCTGGTGCCGTCCATGACTGCAGTCAATCCAGAGCATGCCACGCTTTAGTCTCTTCCAGACGCCTTCTGGTGGCGGGAGACAGGGGCCCCAAGGGAAGCTTTTCAGAATGTGTTTCGTTTCCTTTTGTCACACTGAATTCTGTTCCCCAGCAGGAATGTGATGAAGTCACTAACTTTTCATCTTGTCTGTCCAGCTGAAAGCTCACATCTTGGTCTTGTCAGATGGTTCCGCGGAGAGGTGTGGGGGAGAGGCTGGCATGACGGCCTTAGCCCTACCCGTCTCGAGAATACTTGGTTCTTTAAGGAGGGGAAAGAGGGAGGCGCGTCCTTTGTTTTCGTTTTCTGCTTCATTTCTAACAAGTCACATCTGAGAGCTTCTGGGGCGGGTGGTTGGGAACCGCTCTGTCTCTCGCCTTTTTCAAGCTGGGCTCATGTCATCAGTTCCCTCCTAGCTGCTTTTTGGAGCAGCCCTTTGTTTTCTTATCCCTTAGCAAGGATCATTCTTTGGGCCTGTCTTTGCATCTTACTCGCTGTCATCCCAGATGCCTGTTACAAGAACTCAGGACTATATTGTGCCAGGTTAAATAAGTCCATCACACAGCAGAGCTGTATTTTAAATTGAATCATGTAGAAGTTCAGAAAGTATTGAGTCCCAGTTTAGAATGTTTAAAAAATAGGTGAGTACGCCGGAAGTAGCTTAGCAAGTTTATTTCTGAAGAGGCTGTGGTTCACAGTTCAGTTAACGCATAGACATTCACAGGAGGGTTTCTTTCTGCTTTGCCATCTCACTGTGACTTATTCCTCTTTACAGATGAGAAAACTTGATTGAGGTGGCAGTTCAGACAGGGCAGAATTGGGAGTTGCATCCAGGTCTATGTTCCTTTAAAAGCCTTGCTGTTTTTCCAAAAGGAAATTTTGGAGATGCTGTATAGGGATCATGATGAAAGTTTTGAGACAGACTGTATTTTGGTCAATTACTTCATTTCTGTGTATTTTACATTTCTTGATTTTTGTGTATCACAAAACTTTCATAGTGACCTGCATACTTCTAAGACCAATTGAAAGCAGGTACAATTCATACCCTTTATACCAATACTGTGGTATCTGAAGTGATGTTGACATTGGGCCTTCATTTGTAGAGAGAAGCCATTGGATCTTAAAGAAACAGTTCTGTAATGGTGCTTGTGGACGTGTGGCGTGAGGAAGACTGTTCAGGACCAGCACGCTAAGAATAGGGACAGCTGCAGTGGGCTTTACAGTGTGGGACAGGCTGGGCTCAACTCTGAGTGCAGCCTAGAGCAGAGTGGGGACAGTGCATAGAAAGGGGCTAAGAGGAGACCTCAGGTCAGGGGGATTCTTGCTGACCACAGGCCGAGTGGTCAGACATCGTCTGGGGACTGAGGAACCATAGGAGATGTCGAAGGTGGGGGGTTATTGCTTAACTGACTAAACAGGGTTCTTGCTAAACCAGATTTATAAGGAAGTATGTGGATGAGCCCTTGGAACCTTGGCCAAGCAATACGTCTGTGTATTACCTTAGACACACAAGGCCCAGTTGGGATAGTGCCAGACACTCGCTCCCTGCAGCCTGAGCTCTCCCCCTTGCTGGTAACTTAGTAAGGGCCAGGCTGCTTTGACTGCCCACAAGCCCTGAACCCCCAGGCCCTGGCAGACTCCTTGCATCAATCCCTCCCTTTCTGTGGAACAAAGCTGGAGGGACTGAATCCCATACTGTCTCTTGTAAGAATGAGGAGGAGGCAGCTCTCATGACGAGGCTCTGTGGATGCTCCTTCTCAGCACCACATCCCTGCATGGCTCTCAGCCTGGCTTCTGCTGGGGACCCACTGTGTGCCTGGTCCGTAAGTGAGTTAGGCCTCCACCTTTAGGGGCCATACCTAGGTGAAGGCCTAGACATGCCACAGGGTGTTCACGGGCACTACAGGCGCATTCCAGAGTCCAGGGAGCACAGACTTATTTGGAGGGAAGATAGTTGCATGGCATTGTCTGTCTTGTGCACACATACACCTTTTTTCTCCTTTATATTTTCACACTTAGCACACACAGAGTAATCCTCATGTTATAAAATACTGTGCTAGTGACATGGGAGGCTGATTTCAGCCGAATCATAGATGATGAACATGATATGCTATAGAAACAAGTCATGCAGGGCTTTCTAGGGATGCAGGGAAGGTGGGTTCCAGGCCACCACGCATGCATCCTCTCAGCCAGTTGTACACACTGGAGCTAACCTTTATGGCTGTGTCACCAGCGAGGCCTGGGGTGCCTGGTGAGTTTCCTTCACGTCCACGTGCTCCTCTGCAGCCTGAGCAAAGCAGCCTCCTCCTGGACCAGGGACTGTTGCCTGAGACTCCATTGCCACATGGACCACAGGGGGCCTCTGGGGGTACACTGGGGAGGGTTGGCCTCTGCTTCTGCTGCTGGGTGAGGGTTTCCCCTGTGGAGTCAGGCAGAGACTGGTGCCCATGACATGTGCTGCAATAGCCTGGCTCTGGCTAGAGCACTCTCTCCCCATATAGCACTGGCTGTGTATTCAGGTTATCTTGGGCGTTTTTGGACCTCCCGGGCAGCAGCTCTAAACCTCCCTTTGGGATTAACTGATACTCACCTGCTGAACGAGGTCCTCTTCACAAATCCCTTGTTCCTTTTATTGAGCGGGAATTTGGCACAGTTCTCAGACTCCTCACCTTGGATGCCAGAGCTGACCTGTCCCTGTCTGAAGGGTTACCCAGCAGATGTCGCCCAAATCCTGTTCCCTCCAACAATTAGGGGTTGCACAAATGGGTAGAACCAAAAACTGCCTCTGCATGCTCCCTCGTGGGCCCCGCTCTGTGAGGGGGTGCATGGGAGGACATCACAGCTCTCAGGGGCCTTGGCCAAGCAACACTTCTTTGTCACATCCTACTAGTTGAAGACCAGTGCTGCTCTGCATAGGTTGCGGGCTTTCCACAAATGTGGCCAGACGCACCTGCAGACCTCTGCCTATTGTCAGGGTGCCTGACTGACTGGTGAGTGGTGCAGAGCACAGAGCCAGGAGGCAGACTCCTTTCTCAGGGGAAGGCCTTCTCAGTGGGGCAGGGAACATGCCCCTGGGTCCCACGCTGGCAGAGCCCTGCAGCTTGTGCTATGACAACCCAGTACTTGCCGAAGAAACCACAGGCAGTTCTGAAGTCGGAGGACGTGATGTGGTGGGAAAAAGCATCCCGCACTTGGAGCCAAGATGGGTTTCACTCCACAGAGTGCAGGTCACCCCAGCGCTCTGAGCTTCCATGACCTCGTCTCCAAAATAAGGTCAGAAACAACAAACAAGAGCTATGCCTCCAGCACTAGGGAGGGGTGGTCTCCTGCTTGAGGGAGCCCCAGGGTGGGGTCTGAGGGACCGTCCTCCTACTCACTCAGGACACGGGCTCCTTCCTGCCTCCCCAGGTTTGTCAGTGAGGCCCCAAGACTGGTTCCCAGAGCTGTTGAGGCACGTGGTCTCCTGCTAGAGCTCCACTCCCGTCTGTCCTCAGTTTCCCTTTAATAGGATTTGACACGAATCCCCACAGTCAGTGTTCCCCAGCCTCTGTCAGGAAGGCCTTCCCCGGAGAACAGAACCAACTAGAGGGAGACACCTGTGGAGATGACAAAAATAGCCTGCTTTTTTTTTTTAATATTTATTTTTTTATGAGACAGAGTCTCACTTTGTCACCCTCGTAGAGTGCCCTGGCAGAAACCTCTAACTCTTGGGCTCAAGCGATTCTCTTGCCTCAGCCTCCCAGCTGTCTCGAACTCGTGAGCTCAGGCGATCTGCCAACCTCAGCCTCCCAAAGTGCTGGGATTACAAGCGTGAGCCACTGAGCCTGGCCAATAGCCTGCTTTTTAAAAACATCCAAAGATGTTAGGAGTGCCTTTCTTCCCTACCTGTGTCTTCCCCTTTCCTTCTCAGATCTGGTGAGATGGTCCTGGGAAGTCATGCTGAGGGGCCAGTGAGGCTGGGGGTGCTGGTGTTGTCTGTGGAGATACAGACCACAGACTCCTCTGCTGGTGGGAAGTGGCCCAGGGTGATTATAATCTGGCTTATCTGGAAGGCAGTCCCTCCTCCTGGCTGCCCACAAGCAGGCAGACCCTACCTCTGCTGACTCCGTTGTCCCCTGTGACAGGCTTGCCTTTTGCTTCCATCCTGTCATCCTCAGAGAGGTGTAATCTGTGGCATTCACCAGACTACCATCCAGTGTGGGCATCGTTCCAGTTAGTGTGTTGGGCTCCCTGAGAGCCGAGGCAAGTGGGACATGAGTGCTGTCCTGGGACCTGTCAGTCAGCGGCAGTTGGCATGAAGAGTGAACACAGGGCAGGGCAGTTCATCCTCTCCATGCAGGGAGGTGGTGATCAGAGGAAACTTCCCAAGGAGGTGGTGTCAGAGCTGGTCCCTAAACGATGAGTGACACTGCCAGGAGGAAAGTAGACTTGTAGCTGGCAGAGAAAAGAATGCCAGCCAAGGCGTGGGGATGTGGGAACAACTACTCATCAGACACAAAGGGGGCCTGTGACTGTCCTTCCCTCCCACCACTTCTGTGTCACTTGCAGAGTCTCTCTGGCTGTCTTGTCTTGGCCTTGGCCACACATTACAGTCATCTGGGGAACTTACTATAAAAGTACTGGGAGACACATACTCCATCCCAGAGTCTAGGGGTGGTGTGGACCGGGCACCCAGCTGTTCCAATGGGCAGGCTGAGCACAGACCAAAGACCCCAGATCTTAACATAATACCTGACACCTTGTAAGACTCTAACTCAATCAAGCTGATTCCTTCAGAGACTGTCTTTTGAAGAAACACTTGATATAGTGTTTACACACACACATTATTTCTGCCATCTGCTCATGGTTGGGGCACAATTTTGATGTAAGAGGGCAGGAAATGTGGCTTGAGACACTTTGAGCTGGTGTCCCTGCCCCTCCAGGGATCAGTGTTGAGGTCATTTCTGTCCCCTGGAATTTAACGGAAAGCTTCCCAGTATTGGGGTGTTTTCTCAAGAGAGCTAACTATTGGTTTCTTTGCAGGTGTACGGATCTGGGTCCCAGACCAGGGCGTTCCAGTACGTCAGGTAAGACCCATCCTGCCCCGGCCGTGGGGAACTCAGCCTTAGCCGTGCTCTGGGGCAGGGGGAGTGCTGGTGCAGCAGAGAGTGTCTACTGTATCTGTTAGTCACTGTCACAACCCTCACAGTGTGTGTTGGTTAAAAGCCGATTTTATGATGGGAAAAGTGGCTGTGCTCTGAGTTAGTGACTCTTGTGACTCCTGAGCTGGTCTTTGACTGCCACCTAGCGTTTTGTGAGTGAAGTGATTTCTGTGCCAGCTTAAGAGATGGCCTTATGCATCCCACAAACAGGCAAAGGGCAAAGTCTATCACTTTAAACTTGGCTTAGAGTATAAACCACTTGGGGTGGTTGAAGAGTTCTTAGGAAGGGTATGAAATAAGATAGTGTCCTAATGTCAAATTTTGTGCTAGCGTCAAATGCCAATAAAAATATATTCTTTAGAATTAGGAATTGTTTCACATGGTGACTTTTAGTGTTTTCTCGATAATTCTTATAATCTAGTGTTTCCCTGGTCAGTTCAGTTGGTGACTAATTTTATAATACAGTGTGGATTCCGAGAGAAGAGTTAGAATATTAGAAGTTACAGGTACCAAAGTGCCTTCCTACGTTAGGTGGCTGCTGTAAATTCTGCAGAAGTTTCTGTTATCCTGATTCATTGTAAAACCCAGTTCTGTAGCTGGAACCCACATATTTTCACTGGTCAGTTCAAATGCCCCAGGCCTGCTTATAGGGAAATGCTGTCCCTGGTGATTTAGGCACCATCCCAGAGGCGCCATATGGGTGTAGTGAGATGGTGGCTATAGGGTGCAGGTCTGGGAAGCCCCCTTAGCCCCACATCAACCAGAGCACCTTACAGAGGTCTTTGTCTGATTGGGTGAGGGTTTTGGTAGGAGTCTTTTTGAAAAATAGAACTGCTAGCAAAATTTTAAAAAATGAGTTAAACGCAACCACCATAGATGTTTGCTGAAAGTCCTTGCAGATTTTGACATTTGGTCCAAATGAATGCGGCGGGTAAACAAACGTCAGTCAGTGTTCTCCCTCCCCACCCATTAGTGTCCTGCCACTTAGGGCACAACGCCCGAAGCTGGGGCATAGCCGGCCCTGCTGCCCCAGTGGGCAAACTTACTCTGAGAAGCAATTTAACAGGACGGCGTTCATTTCAAAGCACTTGACGTAAGCAACATGTGCTTGGAGAAAACTATCATGGCACATTTCTGTGTGGGGACCAAATTAGCCGGACTTCTGTGTATTGAGAACCGTCTTTTCATATGAATACGTTTTCATCCCATCCTCCCTCACCTACCCCCCGGTGTGCACTTTCCTCAAGGAGTCTACCCTCTTCTGTGGCACTGTGGCAGGGGCTTGCCTTGCACCACCTCACCAGGGTCCTCCAGGCTTCTCCAGCCACCACACCACATGGAGTACTGCTGAGACTGAGCAGCAAGAGAGAAACCAGTTAGAGCCCATTCTTCTCTCTGTTCTCATGCATTTAAGGGTGTCGCATATAAAATTCGCTTAAAGTAGCCTCAGACATTTTTATTTTTGCTAGAAATTAAAATGTTTTGAGTATTTGGTGATGCCTGTGCCATATATCATACCAGCTCGGGACAGAAAACCAAAACGTGCCCACAGTACCAGGCCTGCTCTCACAGTCACAGCTCACATGCCCAGGTGCCATCACTCACTGTGCCAGTGGCCAACCTGGAAGGAAGGCTTCAGTAGTTTCCCTAGGCAAGTAGCTGTTCACCCTCTTAGCCCTCTCTTTGTGATGCTGCAGCCATGTCTATTCCCCACTCGGGAGATGATGAGGCCTCCAAGGCTTTGCCACACTCCCCGGCAGGGATTTTCCCAGTTAAACTTTCTACTTACTTAAGACCCAGTTGAGTTCATCCATTGAACAAAGTTTTGCTACTTTTAACAAGCTGTTTTTTGTTTTTGCCAAGAATTTTACTAATGCACCATGTCCAAATCTGTAGTTACTGTACTAAATTAACAGATCTTAAAATCCACGTTTGCCTTGAGACAGCATTGCAGGGACTCTGAGGTCTAGGTGGCCATCTGCATTGACATTTTGGCATGACTGTGTTTGATATTTTCATGGTCGAGTTGTGTCCTCATTCACATAACAAAGGCATGCTATATACTTCTTAAAAAGTCACTTTGTCAAAATGACACTTTTAAAGAGCTTCAGGTTAAATGAGCTTAATCTATGCCATTTTGACCTTAAAAGTTGCCAGTTTATTATGTAAAAAATGCGTGGCCCTCCCCTTTCCCTCTCTCAACCAGGGTGACTGCCTCAGTCAGCCACCTTCCAACTCCATGTGGACTCCAACTCCCACCCTCTAGTTTCGATATTAAAATCTATGGAATGGCAGCTTTTAATGTCTTGTCATAAATATGCACAGATGTATGTCATGAGCGAACACGTTGTGATATAACAATTACTGCCATAGTGATGAAGTGACTTTTTGCCAGTTTCTACAAAAGAGAAATCATCCAAGGTCAACAGTGATTTACATTTGCGCTTGATCTGTAAGACTAGCACGCTTTAAGCAGGTTCATATAAAGTACACATTTGTTGTAAATGAAAAAGCAGAAATAACTTGTTTACTCTAAATACCCCATCCCAAATTTCTTTTTCTCAATGGAAAGGAAAGCAAATGCTATTTGGGGTTTTCTTTCGGAAGTTTATCCTCACTCACACTGGCCTGCTCCTCACTGGTAACCAAGGAGGAGGAAGAACAGAACTTTAAAAGTCTTCTAAGAAATACAGCTGGTGGAAAATGGGCTTAGAGAAAGTATTGTGTTCAGCAGTGAGGTGTCATTTTTACGAAGTAACTTTTTCTTAACAGAGCCACACTTTAAAGCTTCTGAAAATAAGAACCAAAACTTGGTAAGCGAAAAATTTGCTTACTTATCTTCACCTTCATGGCCCAGTCAATCACGATCCATTTAAAACATCCAAATATCCCTGACCGTTTCATACGCAGTGTCTTGGGGGGGGGTGGCAAGTGTAAGGAGTGACATTCTGGTTTATTTCAGCCTCAGTATCGCTTGGTTTTATCTGTGATTTGCCAGTATGGGGATCACATACTGGAGTCCGTTCATCTCCGTGGGTCTTACTTTGAAATACTGTTATGTGCTTTCATACGGGCCAACTATCTGGGTTCACATTAAACACGGACTTTCATCAGAAACTTTTGTAAACTCCATCTTTTTGGGGTGTGTGCCAATTTTAACATGTTTAGTTTTTTAATTGTTAAAGGACTTCAAAAATGCACCAAAGTGGCAACTCAGCCCCATCGCTCAGCTTCCATCCTGTTTAACCGTCTATACCGCACCCACCAAAAGCAGATCCCAGACATCATATTTATCATTTCACCCATGAGTACTGTAGCTGCATAAATACCATGTTAGTTTGCAGGATTTTATTTTGACATTCAGTTTTCCATTGGGGTTTTTGTTTTCTTCTGGGAGGTGGTGAATTTTATCCTGGGAGGGCTTGTACGTGGTGCTCAGAGCCAGGGTGTTTCAGCGGCCGAGCCTGATGCATCCCACCCCTTCTCTTCCAGCGATCTGGTAAACGGCCTCGTGGCTCTCATGAACAGCAACGTCAGTAGCCCGGTCAACCTGGTGAGTCCTTTCTCTCCCTTCTCACTCTGTATTCGGCTCATTCTGGCCAAGAAAAAGTTCTTTCTTATATTGGACCAAAATCTCCCTCTCTGCACGTCCACCCACTTGACATCACTTTTTCACCTGGGGCTATTCAGAGTTAGCTGGATGCCTCTGCTATGTGGTAGCTCTCCAAGGTTTTACAGGATGGACGCTGTCCTATGCCCTAATTCTTCTCTTCACCAACAGCATCAGCCAGGCCTTTATGCAAAACGCAAGGTGTCCAATGCGGGATGTCTAGCATTCAAAGTGTTCTTGTCCTGTTGATGGCAGAGGACACAAGAGCCCTGTGCTCACTAGGGAACCCCCTTTTTCGGGCCTTGCCTTAAAGCCCTGGGGCTATTTCAGGCTCTTCTCGGAAACCACATGTCTTTCTTCCTATAACACATCAGGGTTCACAGCAGTAGTGTGCAACCTATTTCTTGCAAACCATTTCACTCAAAATTCTTTCCCTCTGGCTGTTCCTGTAACCAACCATTTCAAACACATTGGATGCTGTTCATTTTTCCCTGAGTTGAGTAGAGGGAGTTCTTACCATGTAGGAAAAAATAGGCCCTGGAATGGTCACTCATTCCCGGGAATGTTGCCTATTCTGGGATACAGGGTGGCACTTTTAAAAACATTCACTTAAAAAAATAGACCCAAACGTGCCTTGTATCACAAGCCTAATTTCCCTTGGGGCATTTGCCTGCTGATACTTTGGAGAGGCCCCAGCCTTCTCTGCCCTGTGTGTTTGCTACAGGCCCTTTGGAAGGTGTGATGTCCGCGACTTCCATGAGCAGCCACACTGTTCTCTGTAGCTACCACGTTCCTCCTTCCTGCTCTTTGGAAGGCCTTTGCACAGGGACGTTTGAGAACTCTCTTCTAATTTAGAAACTTATCCATTTGTCCTCCCTAACGTCAGAATCGTGTGTCCACCAGGAGCCTCACGAATACAGAGCCACTTTCTCCCAAATTTTCGTTCTCCCCATTCACGAGTCAGTCCTGTCTTTGTGCTCATAGTTAGGCCTAGGGTTCCTCTTGCCATTTTTGCCATGTGGCCAAGGAAATGAGAGTGAAGAGTCTTGAGGATATGTAGTCGCCAAACTTTATGGTAGTTCTTTCTTTTTGAGACGAAGTCTCACTATGTGGCCCTCGGTAGAGTGCTGTGGCATCACAGCTCACAGCAGCCTCAAACTCTTAGGCTTAAGCAATTCTCTTGCCTCAGCCTCTCAAGTAGCTTGGACTACAGGCACCCACCACAACACCCGGCTATTTTTTGTTGTTTAGCTGGCCCAGGTCGGATTTGAACATGCCACCCTGCACCGTAACCACTGTGCTACGGGCGTGGAGCCATGGTGGTAGTTCTTATGCAGGGGTGTCCAACCTGCAGCTCTGCCACAGACTCATTTCATGAGGCCTTTTTTCGTTTGTCTGTGGTATTGGATACCAGGAAAAGAATGCACAGACCTTTCTTTTGCTAATCACCTTTCATGAGTGGTTTGTGTATTTAATATGTGGCCCAAGACAATTTTTATTCCAGTTTGTGGAAGAGGGAACAAAAGGTTGGATACTCCTGTTTACAACTGTGGGTGGAGGAGGTGGAATAAGAATGACAGGATGGGGAGTAAATGGGCAATGGAAGAAAAGGACAAAGTGGATTTTCTTAAAGCTGAAAGTATACTGTATAAGGCACGTCGGTCTGTCCCTCTGGCTTGCCGGAATGTTTGCCCATGCATGTGCTCATTTCTGTTATAGATTTCACATCTGAGATTGCAAGTCCTTTATCATTGAAGTTTTTAACATAGCATACCCAGAGGGAAATAGATTATGTTAGGAGAGCTAATTTTGTAACCTATACTTTTATGCAAAGTGACACTGAAGTTTCATTCAATAATGGAAATGGTCTGTCCTGGAAACACAGCAAGCCAATATGTGTTGTACTCTTGACCTATCCAAAGGCTAGTCTTGTGCATGGACAGTGGACAGAGGACGAAGGGAAGATGGGTGCAGTTTAACCCTTTGTCAGGTTGAATAACCCTCACGGTAAGTTGAATGCCCCAGGGAAACAGCTCAGGTGAAGCTACCTGGGGAGGTCCAAGGCATCTCTGCAGGTGTGCACATGGTTTGGGTGGTGGGCTGCTGCTGCTGCAGTTACACGTGTAACCGGAAACCATTTCTTCCTTAGGGGAACCCAGAAGAACACACAATCCTAGAATTTGCCCAGTTAATTAAAAACCTTGTTGGTAAGTAGGATAAACCACTTCCTGAGTGAAATCAGCTTTGCTTACCTTATCTGTTGATAACACCTTGACTAGAAAATGGGTAATTAATACAAGCTAATTGAATTGGATCAAAGCAGAACTTTTTATCAGGAACATTTAATTGTTTTCTAATTATTTAATTAAGTAATAAAAAGGTAAAGGAGAGTAGGATTAGTTTTGTTCGCAATTTTAATTGCAGGTCTACGTGGAAGGGGAGGGAGGAAGAGATTCGTTTCCTCATGTTTGAGTCATGTGTTAGATCTGTGTTAGATCATCCTGCATGGGTGATGATTATTGGATTTCCAAACTCTGGTCATGTTGAGTACAGAATTTCAAAGTATAAGAGAAAGTGACATTAGTTATGTGTTTTGGATGAGTTTGAAATAACATTGTTACTCTGGCAGCCTAGCTGTGACCTTGGGGCCTTGTGACATCAGGAGCACCCCATCGGGAGCACCGTAGTAAGTGCAGGTGTTCTGGACCAGTCCTGGGTTGCAGACGTAGAGTCTCTTGGTGACTTGGACTTGATGAGTCCTTGGTGTCATGCCCAGGCTAACTGGAGCTCTGGGAAGTCTGGCTCTTGGAGGGTGTCTTCTTTTCTGAAATTGATCCAAAAATTTGAGTTAAAGACATAAGCAGACTAGACTGATCGGACAGACCAGGGATGAGTACATGTGGCGTGGTGTTCTGAAGTCACCGTCCAGACCCAGCCTGGCTGACTCTATTCCTCTAGGTTGCCCTTCCTGGCATCAGGCCATCATTTACCAGCATCTTTTAAGCAACTCTGACAGCTGGAACCCTGTCCCATATGAAACACAGTCTGCACCATCTGCATCCCCAGAACCCCTGTTCAGAATTGTGTCCCCAGCTTTCCCATTCTGATTCCATCCTTCCCATGTGAGGAAGGGACGTGCTCAGGTCACAACTTAAGAGCATTCTGCTCTCGGGCCTCACCCCAGGCCTCCTGGGTTGGCGGAATTTGCATATGGACAAGTCTTTCGTGTGTGACCTGTGCACATGTTGGCGTTTGAGAAAATCTGATCTGAAACCTGAGAGGGACACAGTATTTCTGCCTTCTGGATTCTATAGTCAGGGCTGGTTCCCAAGGGGGGTTCTCTCAGCAGATCTGGCTGACGGTCACTGGCGTGGCTTCATTCTGCTAGCCAGAGGCCTGGGGCTCCTCTAGGATGCTGACCAGGCCAGTTGTTTTGTTCTCCATCTGCTCCCTCCAGCAGGGTAGCTGGACGCCTCATGCCTTGGCTGGGGGCTCTTTGGGCTCTGAGCACCCAGGTGTGGTCCACTGAGGGCATTATCCTCAGAGATGACTCGGGGGGTTCACATTTTTGGTTCTCGTTTACATCAGGCATGCACGGTGTGCACATCTGTGTCTGTTACCTGGTGTGGGTAGCCTACCTTAGAGCAGACCTTGTTCTGGGAGGCTCAGGCCTGTTGAGTCAGAGTAACTAGAACCCCATCACGCTCTCATGGGGCACCTGCATGCTGTCAGGTCAGCTGTGGCTGCGGCAAGCGTGCTCCCCAGGTTTCTGTGCAGAACAGTCCCTTAAGGGGCTCAGTGGCTTTGTGCAAGCTGTTTATACAGTCCACACCATCATCTGCTTCACAGATGGGATTTCACTGTGATATAGGTGGTAAAATGACACATCCTTCATGCTTTGTGATTCTCTACTATCTTTTTTTTTATAAAAACCATCTCAGGTAGCGGAAGTGAAATTCAGTTTCTCTCTGAAGCTCAGGATGACCCACAGAAAAGAAAACCAGACATCAAAAAAGCAAAGCTGATGCTCGGTTGGGAGCCTGTGGTAAGTGCGGGCAGTCAGCACTGCCTTACGAAAGGCCTGCCACCTCTTGGGGTCCCAGGGCCTGTAGGTGCACGCCCTTGTCAGCAGCCCCCAGTGGAGCAGGGTGGGCTGGTGTCTGGGCAGCCGTCACTTTCTCCAGGTCACAAATAGCTTCTCTCAGATCATGTGTTTCTTTGTCATTAGGCATTGGCTGGGCCCTGCTATGGGCTCTGTGTGCTGCCCCTGAAGGCAGCATCAAAGGCTATGGCTGTGTGCTCAGGGGCTTCGCGTAGCCTGGCTGCCTCTTCTCTTTGCCAGGGGGAGCTGGGCGAGGGGCTGACTAGTCCTATTCACTCCCATCAGGTCGAGCCCAGGCTGGGAGTATGTGAGAGCAAGGGGGAATAGAAGGAGGGCAGCCCACGTGCCTGCCTGTCATCTTACACTAAGTCAGACCCTTGCTGTGGCCTGCGAAACAATAGAAGGGACAGTTGCCACCTCACCCTCGCAGCTAAACCCTGAGCTCCTATGTTCCTGCTGCCTGCCCTTCCCACTGCAGAGGACCATGCGCTCCTCCCTCACCTGCCAGTGCCTGTCCCCCAGGGCTGTGTGCAGACTGCACTCTCATCCATGTGGTCCCTTGCCCCGAAGGAACCATTTCCTTAAAGAGGCAATCCTGATCTGGCTGCAACTCCAGGAGCAAGCCTACCTCAGTTCATTGTCTGCCATATCCGGCTGTGCCCTCTTTGCCCAGCCCTGCGTCCTCTACTGGAATGTGGGCTCCTCTTGGGCCAGGGCATGAGGCCAGGTGTACAGCAGGAAGCCTCGCAGCTGTCACAGCCTGACATACGTTCAGTGCCCGACAAATGTAGGAGGATCCTAGGCATGGCCAGCAGGTTGTGGTACAGTCGGAGAAGAGGGGGCACATCTATCTGAAAGCTCAGCGTACCTTATACAAGTGTGTGCGCAGCAGTGAGAGCTGAGTAAGTGGAATCCTAGCGTGTTGGGGCTTAAGAAGAGTCCCTGCCTGGTTCTTGTTTTATCCTGTGATGTACAAGTCTAAGTGATCTGCGGAAAGCCATAGAAATTTGTTGGATGAAAGAAAATATGATTAGATTATGTTTAGGCTTAACAATCTAATAATCCCACCTGTGCAAAACAAGCACAGGACCAGTTCTTTGTTTTTTGAAGCTCTACTACATGTTTGCCATTGATCCATTTGTAAGTAGAACCTAAATTATAACGAAATATTTTTTAAAGGATTAAATGCATATCCACTGCATATTAACTGTTGCTTTTACCTTTTGTGAGGTGTGTATGTTACTATTTTATTTGTCTGGATTTTAGATGTTTATACATCTATCATGTTTCCCTTCCTACTAGCATTTCTAATTTATAAGAAATTTTTGAGGGATCTGATCCAAAGAAACTTAGACATCCTATCTTAATTTTCCTAAGTGCGTGTTTTTAACGGCTTGTTATACAGCAAATTGCCTGTATTTAAAATGGACAGTTTGGTAAGTTTTGATGTGTTTTGACACTTGAGAAGCTATCGCCACAGTCAAGAAAGACAGACAAGCCCTTCTCCCCAGAAGTGTCCCAGGGCTCCTTGGCAGGTGAGCCATCTGCTGAGAAGTGTAAAGGGTTAATGTCACGTGGGAGAATCAGACGTGTGGATCCGACACAGATCACCTTTTCAAAGCATCTTTTCCTCCACTCCATGGTAGATTTCATCTGAAGGAATGGGACACGTGCATTATGTTAAAGGCCATATTTGAGACTGGAGTAGATACGACAGCAAGTTTGGAGTCCTGGGGGAGAGGGGCTCACTTTACCTCAGTAAGATTGTCACTTGTTAAATTGCATTAATACAGTTGGAAAGCAACCCTGAAGGAGGACCTCTGGTGGGCTGCAGTGACCAGCATGTGTCTCTGGAAAAGTCCCAACATGGCATGTCCTTCCTGCAAAGCCCTTCTGTGGATGTTACCTCCTCTCCCTTTCTCTTTAAACAGGTCCCGCTGGAGGAAGGTTTGAACAAAGCTATTCACTACTTCCGTAAGGAACTCGAATACCAGGCAAATAATCAGTACATCCCCAAACCAAAGCCGGCCAGGATAAAGAAAGGACGGACTCGCCACAACTGAATCCCTTACTTCTTCGGACTCAAGATTCCTTTTTTTACACTTGATGGGATGTATTTTTTGTTTTTTTTTTTTTAAAGAAAGACTAAACAGGCGTCATGAAGAACAAACTGGAATTTCATTTTGAAGATTGCTTTAATGAAATGGATGTGCCTAAAAGCTCCCTTCAAAAAACTGCAGATTTTGCCTTGCACTTTTCGAATCTGTCTTTTTCTGTAAAATAGCGTAGATACATCTCTGCATATTTTCAAATTTTTTATCTTGCTGTGATAGCATAAGTCGTGACTGTCATTGACAGTTTTATTTACTGGTTTCTTTGAGAAGCTGAAAAGGAACATTAAGTGGAACGAAAAATGCCAATTTTATTTATAAAAGTGGATACTTATAAATGAGACATTATACTATGCCTAAAGGAAAAAAAACCTAGCAGTATTGTCAAGTGGGTGGTACACCGGCATTTATTTTCACACAGATAAAAGAATTCTGTTTGAGAGCTTTATGTTTTGGTTGTACTTGACTTTGAAATACTAATGTTGGTTATCATGATCAAGGATATTTGAAATCACTACTGTGTTGTGGTGCGTATTTGGGGTGGGCTGGGGACAAAGTTAACATATTCTTGTTTAACCACGGTTAAATATGCTATTTTAATAAAACATTGAAACTCATCAGCCATAGACTTTCAGTTTTAAAGGTTGGCTTTCAGCTTTGTGCAGGATGTTGTTGGATTGCTAAGAAAAATATTGGAGAATTTAGTTTAAAAGAAAACTCCGAAAACATGCAGGTTCATGGAATATATACTCCGATGTGTGGACACCGGTAATATTTATATGCTACTTGGGCCAAATCTGTGCATGTAATATTACCTGCTGTGTGAAGTTTTCAGATCTTAGCCAGGGATAGAATCATTTTTGTGTCCTTCCTTGGCAACACAGACCAGATGGACAAAAGGGATGTCATTTGTCTTCTGTAGAAAGATTTACGAATTAGTCTCTTGAGTGCAAATTTTGAGAGCTTGTGTTTTCATTAAGAACTTTGTCAAGGCTTAGTATTAGCATTTTGTTTTTCCTCTTATAATAAATGGGAGAATAACACATCTGTTACAGACACACATTTTCCAAGTAGATTGGCTCTGCATGAGAGCAAAGCTGAAGGGGCACCAAGAAGATGAACCTTTCTGTGTATCAGAAGAATTTGGTAGCTGGAGGTCCTGTGAGAACCTAACCAGCAAAAGCTAAATTTTCCTGTCCTTAAAAGTCACCTTGGGATTTTTATTAAATTGGACTCATTCAAATCAGAATCTCTGAGGCAGCACCAAGGATATTTTGGTTTTGTTTCTTTGTCATGCTAATTCCCAGAAGATTTTGGAACTTAAGCCAGAGCTAGACTGGATATGGTGGGTAAGAGAAAGAAAGGAATGGAGGTTGTTTTCTATTTTTAATTTTCATTATTTTGGCCTGAACTATTTACTGAGATGTGATAGACAGAGCTAGAAAGCCTATTTGGGAAGTACTAATGGTGACCTCAGATGGAGAACAAGGAATATACAGACAGGCATAACTGGGAATTTGGTGGTTCTAAGCTGTGCAGTGCAATCTGGGAGGCCCGACAGGCCCAGGGTCCAGAATTCTCTCCTTGTTATTTGCTGATACTTAGAATTCTTAGAATTCTTATGATTCTTCTTAGAGTCATTCTTTTGCGTTTCTTCCTTATGATGTCCATAAAATATTTTCAGGGAAGGAGGGAAAGAAGGTAAAGATAAGTTATGTTTCATTTACCCTAAGGAAAGGATTGATGCATTCAAGAAATATGAGCTCCGATATAGGCACATTGATGTCCTGAGAAAAGAGGAAGAAGAGTTAGGGGCCTAGAAAGGGAAAAAATGGGTCAACCGAGCATGGTAACTATGAGATGAATGTGTGTACCGCCCCCCCAGATTCATATATTGAAACCAAATCCCCAGTGCAATAGTGTAAGATGTGGAGCATTTAGATGATGATTAGGTGAACAGGATTAGTACCTTATAAAAAGTGGCCCAAGGGAGCTTTTTGGCCCTTCTGCTAGGGGAGGACACAGTAAGAAGGCACCATCTACTATGTATGAGAAATGGTCCCTCACCAAACACTAAATCTGCCAGCAGGTTGATCTTGGACTTCTTGACCTCCGAAACTGTGAGCAATAAATTTATATTTATAAATCACCCACTCTTGGGCATTTTGTTGCAGCTGCCCAAATGGGTGAAGACAGTGGTGCCCTTGCATTTCAGGATCAGCTCCTAACCAGTGCATCACTGTTACTTGCAATGGTAAGACTGGGACACTTTTTCTTCTTTCAGTGATAGTCACAGTGGGCTCCAGCAAGGTACAAGGTATAGAGTGTGAACAACTACACCCTCTTGAACACCAAGGCTGCTGCTCAAGCCCTGGTGGTGTGTCTGATCACCCATGCTCTGGTTGGGCTGCCATCCCGGTTTATGGTTCTTATTCATGTATGAGCTTGACTTTGTTCTCAGCCTAGAGGTTGTATTGAATGAACTGCTGGCCTAGGCATGATTGGGAGTTACAGTTTGATCTCTTCGGGCTATGGAAAATCTGGAAAATCCTCATCAATTTCCCAGGGCAGAAGAGTTCTGAGTTTTAATGTTTCAGTTTCCCTGTTAAAGTGGTTTGTGTGTTTTACCTATGCTTTCTCAGTGATTGGTGTTACTTTTGATAGAAAGTTGAAAAATTGCATTACTCTGAGAACCAATGCCATAATATCTATCCAGGGATGTAATGCACTTTGCTTCAAAAACAGAAATAAGGATTTATTCTAAGATAAACATGTTTTCTCTTTTTCTTTTGTTCTAAGATTAAACCATATGTTTTCTCTGTACTAAAAATCCCTGATTGTGTCCTATTTGTACTTTAGCCACTTTGGGGAGCAGAGGGAACATTTTTGTCTACGGTTGTGTTGTCAGAAGTCAAAAAAGTATCAAGAACCTTAATTTTTTTTAAGTCCTAATATTTTGGTCCTTTCTGAATTTTGAGTTTCCGCTTATATACATTTTATTTGAAGTAAAACTTATGTGACATGATATAAAGACCCAAGATGCCAAGAGTCAAAATAGCTAGCTCTCCCATTTTCTAACCAGGAAAGGTCAATTTTTAAGGTACTAAGATAAACAAAAAGACTTCCATTTTCAAGAACATGGGGTAAACATATTTTCCCTAGTCCCCTTATAAGTACAATAAAAAGTTTGCAACATTGTAGGTAAGAAAAACATAAGATTTTGAAAGTGGATAGAAAAAGGTAGGCCAGCTGACAACCACAGGACCTGAGGAAAAGTATAGTGGTGTTTTTGTCTGAATCATGTTACCACAAATTTACATGTTGAAGTCTTAACCCTTCAGGAACTCAGAATATATGTAGAGATGAGGTTTATAAAGGTGATTAAGGTAAAACAAGGTCTTTAGGGTAGACTCTAAGCATATTTGACTAATATCCAAATTAAGAACAGGAAATTTAGGCACCAGAGATGTGCATGCACAGAAGAAAGACCATGTGAGGACAATCTAGAAGCTGACCATCTCCACACTGAGAAGAGGGTCCTCTTTCTCAGGAGCAACTAAACCTGCCAACACCAAATGATCTTGGACCTCTAACCTCTAGAATGTTAGGAAAATGAGTTTCGGTTGTGTATCACTAGTCTCTGGTACTTTGTTATGTCAGCACTGGCAAACTAATACAAGTAGTGAGCTCCTTTGGTTTTCCTTTTGCCTTGTACATGTATCCCACACTTGGAGACTTGGAGCTGGAGAAGCCATTAACCCAGGAATGCCAAAAAGTGTAGTCAAAAATAAAGCCATGGATGGAGCTGGAACGTATTCTTAGCAAAGTATCTCAAGAATGGAAGCAAAAGTATCCAATGTACTCAGTCTTACTTTGAAACCAATTATAGCTTTCTTATGAAAGCTAGAACCCAATTACAACCCAAGAAGAAGGGGAAAGGGGAGAGGGAGGGGAAGGGATGGGAAAGGATGGGTGGAGGGAGAGTAATTGGTGGGACCACACCTACAGTGCATTTCACAAGGGTACATGTGAAATTTACTAGGTGTAGAGTAGAGGTGTAGAATATAAATTTCTTAACACAAGAAATGTTAACCAGTTTGATGAAAACATTTCAAATTGTATATAAAACCAGCACATTGTATCTCATGATTGCATTAATATACACAGCTATGATTTAATAAAAATAAATTAAAATAAAAGCCATAACAAAATTTGTTATCTGTAACCAGTGTACCAGGAGAGGGCAACCTGATAGATAAAACTTGTTACACACTAACTGCTCTACTGCAGTCTCCCTCTATCCCTGCTGCAAAGACCAAGTGGGGCCTGGAGTTCCACCCTTGCCTGCTGTAACAGAATGCCTCACCTTCCTTCTCTGCTGTTTCCTCTGGTGAGATTAGAAAAGGCCTATGGGGTCTAGAGATTAGAAGGCCAGAGTTGGGCTTACATCTCCACTGGGTATAATGACCCCCAACACTGTGTTGTCAGCAAAGACTGTGAAGGGATTCTGGATCAGTGGCATTGAGGTGCCCCTCCAAGCTCCCCAGGGATTCAGGGCTTTCAACAATAATAAGGAAACATGGAGGCCACATGGGAGGCACTAACAAGATCCCCTCTCCTGACCCTAGGCCTGAATGTTATCAGTGGAGGCTGAGAAGGGAGCCTGGGCTTCCCCTCCCACCTGGTAGTAAAGAGGCAGCCTCCCCCTTTCACTCATTGGAGCAGTGTCAGAGTAGGCCTGCTCAAACAGAAGATTTAATTCAAACTCTGAGTCTTAAAACACAAGTTAACAGGTTTCAATAAAAAGTCACTCTCTATACCAGGAACCAAGATCTCAAACTAAAGGAGAAAAGATAATTGGTCTATTCCACAATGATACCAATATTCGAATTATCTGACAAATATTTTAAAGCATTCATCATAAAAATAAAACTTCATTTAAGCTGGGCATATGGTGGGTGCCTGCAGTTCCAGTTACTTGGGAGGGTGAGGCAGGAACATTGCTTGAGCCCAGGACTTCTGAGGTTGCAATGAGCTATGATCACACCAATGTACTTCAGCCTGGGCAACAGACAGACCCCTTGTCTCCAAAAAAAAAAAAAATCTTTTATGAACATTCTTGACACACTAAAACAGAAAATCTTAGCAAGGAGAAGGTACACACATTCCAAATTGTATATAAAAATGTACACAGTTTTAAGGGGCCATTAAAAGACAATTTTTTAAAAAAAACTAAATGGAAATTTTAGAATTGAAAAGTAGGTGATATAAGAAAAACTCTGGATTATTTTGATTAGAGAAACAAAGGAAACGATCCAAAATGTGAAGATAGAACAGAAGTAACCCAGTCTGAAGTTGAGAAAATAGAAACTGAAAAAGAAAATGAGCAGAACCTTGGAGATATTTGGAACAAAAGATCTCAGGTCATTGGAGTCCCAAAGAGTATATCTGAAGAAAATTCAAAGAAAAAGAGCTGGCAATTTTCCAAATTTTGCAAAAGCATAAGCCAGCAGAGTCAAAATCCTGATTGAACCCTAACCAAGATATACCCAAAGAAATCTTATGTCCAGGCACATCATAGTCAAACTGAAGACAAAAACTAAAGAAAAAGGTCTCTACAGTAGCCTTTACCTCTATGGGCAGACAATTACAATGGCAGCAGAATTCTTATCAGAAACCACAAAGGCCAGAAATAATTGACAGGACATATTTTAAGTGCTGAAAAAAAAGAACTGTTAGTCCAGAGTTCTATGTTTAGCAAAAATGTCCTTCAGGAATAAAGGGGAAATCAACACATTCTCATATGAAGGAAAATTATGAGAAGTTGTCACCAGCAGATCTGCCAAAAAAAAAATGACTAAATTCTCTGAACAGGAAACATAAAAGAATATGTGGCATCAGGAAGAATATGGAATGAACCAAAATATCAATAAATGAAATAGACTTTCCTTCTTTTCAGTGTTCTAAATTTTGTTTGAAGCAAAACTTACATCACTCTAATGTGATTCTCTAGGTAAAGGAAATAACTAGACAGCTATTATAAATGTCAGAGAGTAAAAGAAGTAAAGTTCAACACTTTACCCAAACTGATAAAAGTTGACATCAGTAAATTTTGATATTTGTTATACATCACTAGAGTATCCACCAAAAAAAGCTATACAAAGAGATGAGCTAAAATGTACAAATAAAATCCTTAAAAAAAGAAAAAGAAAGAGTTTAACCTACAGGAAGGCAATAAATAGAAAACAAAAAGTAAATTGGGAGATTTAAGATTCAACATAACAATAATTACATTAAATGTAAATGGTCTAACAATACCAGTTAAGAGATAGATGGGCAGCCCAGATTTTTCTTAAAAATGGCTCACCTGTATGCTGTTTATAAGAAACTTACTCTTCTTTTTTGATAAATAGCAAGATCGATAACAAAGGAAACTCACTTCAAATAGAACAGTAAATGCATGATGGAAATAAAAGGGTAGAAAAAATACATAAAAATCAAAAGAAAGCAGGAGTGACTATGTTAACCTTACATACGGTAAACTAGGGGAGTTACATCACAAAAAGTCTACCAAGAAGATTCAGCAATCTTAAATATGTGTGCACCAAATAATTCAGCTGCAAAATATGTGAAGCAAAAAACTAGTAGAGCTGGAGGAGAAATTGATAAATCAACAATTATAGTCAGAGACTTACAACCAGACCGGAAATCAGCAAGGGTATAGAAAAACTCAATGCTGTCTACCAACTATCTAATTGGCATACATAGCACACTTGACTCAACAGCAGCAGAGTACGCATTCTTTTCAAGTACCCACAGATCATATCCTGGGCCATAAAACAAACCTTAACACATTTAGAAGAACTGAAATAACAAGTGACTAAAATGAAATCAAACTAGAAATCAGTAATAGATAACAAGAAAATTCAACACTTGGAAACTAAACATCACACAAACAATCCATGAGCCAAAATTGAATCTAAAGAATAATAATTTTAATATATTGAACTGAAAAATATACATGTGTGTATATATGTAGAGAAAGAGAGTGGAAATGCATCAGAATTTGTGGGATGCAGCTAAAGTTGTGCTCAGAACAAAATTTATAGCACTAAAATGCTTTTCTCAGTAGAAGAAAAAAACATCTCAAATCAATAATTCGAACCCCACTTCAAGAAACTAAGAGCAAAGCAAGCAGAAAGAAGGACTGTAACAGCAGAAATCAATACTGAAAACAATAAACAATAGAGAAAATCAATGAAACAAATAGCTACCTTTTTGAAAATATCAATGCAATTAAGAAACCGCTAACAAGACTGACAAAACAGAAAAAACTAATAAGAATAGAACAAAGGATATCACTTAAACATCAGAAGGATAACAAGGGAATAATAGCTACAATTCTATGTATGTGAATTTGACAACCTAGATGAAATGAATCAATTCCTAGGAAAGTATAAACTACTACAGCTTACCCAATATGCAATCCGTAATTTAAAGAACCTTATAAGAAATTGAATTGTCATTTAAAACCTCCTGATAAAAAAAATCTCCAAGCTCTAAAAGATTCACTAGAAAATTCTATGAAACGTTTAAAGAGGAATTCACACTAATACCTCACAATCTCTTCTAGAAACTAGAAGAAGGAATGCTTCCCAACTCAACCTAATACTAACACCAAAGACTGTAAAAGAAAAATCTGCAGACCAGTGTCTCTAATTAATAAAAATATAAAAGGTTTTAGTAAAATGTTAGCAATATGTAAAATATTACATACCATAACCAAGTGGGGTTTATTCCCTGGATACAAGATTTTCAGTATTTGAAAATCTTTATCAATGTAGTTCATCATTTTAATAGATTAAAGAAAAAACAATTCTCACGATCATATCAAACAATGCTGAAAACTCAAATCATGTTAAATATTTTAGCTATCTTGTCTATACTTTACACCTATGTTGTCTTTCTAACAAAACTTGAATTTGAAAGATTATTTTCAAATAAAGGGAGACAAATTTAATAGGTTTTGAAATGGACTAAGAAATAGTAATAATCACTAGAGATGAAATTTAATATTAATGAAATAAAAACTCGCCGGTAAGAATGCAAAACAATACAAATAACGGTAATAGTACCCGGTTTCCCCAGTTTGTAAGGCTGTAGTGATGTAACATGCAGATGGGAAGGAAAAATGAAGATAATAGTGTTTCTTTATGTCTTCCAGAGCAGAAGTTGAGTCCACAGGCCAAACAGAATGGTCATTTTTGGACAGCTAATCAAATTCTTTAGTTCCTATCTTCCATAATCAAATGGAAGGAGGTGAAATCTGTGGTCAGTGCAGAAAGGATCTACTCAATGGTGTTCCGCTCACATTTGGTCTGCCTCAATAATAAGTGCTTCCATTTACCAGTTTATTTTCACAAACTTCCCTCTGCAAGAAGAGGAAAGGAACTGGAAAATCATAAAAGAATTGAATGAGAGGGTTCAATTTAAAAACAGCATCAGCAGCGAAGCCCTGAATCACATCGCATGCATGCCCATGTCATTTGTAGCAGAGTCTCACTCAGTTTTCTTCATAGCTGCTATGTCTGTTACACAGAGTACTCAGTACCATTTCAACACTGATGGAGGCGGCTGTGGCATCACATTGGGCTTTTCTCTTTCTTCTCTTTAGGCCATTTCACATCAGGTATATTAGGCATTAACAAGAAAAAATGTATTTCACAGTGGAAAAACATAGCTCTTCATAAATCCCAGTTCCCCAGAGTAATTACCTTTTTCTCCCTGTTTGCTTAAGAAGACGTGACATGAGAAGCAAGGTAAATCACAAAACTAGAAAAATACTAGCCGGGTTGTAAGCAAGTTAGCTGATTTCCTGGAGCTCTCATTTATCTATAGCCTGAGGGGGTTAGGAATCCTTTGTGGCTCAATTATCTGTATCTAGTCTAACGGGCCCTCCTTATGTATATATACAGTATTAGCTTTATTTTAGTGAAAGTTCCAGAAGAATTGGGTGCTAGATCTCTTTATAAAGCCCTGCCTGTTAACATGAAAAGCACTTATTGGGTACCCTGTGGTTTCAGCCTTTAAGAAACTTGAATCCTCTTCCACTGCAGGTATTTCTATACAACTATACATTCACTCTGCTGGAAGCACTTAACTTTGTGAAGCATCCAGTTCCATTATTGGAATTTGGAGTTAAAAACAACCTCACTGACCACACTCATGGAGTCTGGTTGTATCCTTGTGGCTCTCAAAGTACAAAACAAATGTTGTCTTGACAGGTCTTCAGATGTTTAAAAATGAGCTGTCAAGACATTCCCTTGGACTCTGCTTCTTTGACGTACTCTGCAGGTAGATAGGTAGGTACTTAAAGGAAGAGTCATATCTTGATGTGCTTGCATTGCTAGAAATAATTATTTAATAGATTAAGTTAGGAATTGAATTAAGAAAATGCAGGTTCTAGGCAAAGGGAACAGAGATAGGAGAGAAGCGAATCAGAAAAGCACATACTCATTCAGACTACAGAATCAATACTGCAAAATCCAAAGTCTGTTGCAAGAGGGATAGCGTGAAGCCTGGCCCTTTAAAATGAGGAGACTGTCTTGCCAGAGCTCCCCCAGCACAACTCGGCTCCAAGGTCTCTGAGCACTGACAGGCCAATCTCATGCAGGTGGGACTGCTCTCTTGAAATGAGTGCAGGGGGTTGGTAAGATTTAGGAGAGAAGGCAAAAGGCTGCTGGAAACAGCACAAGCTTTTCAGCGCAAGGGCTTTAATTTTGGTAGGAGAGAAAAAGTCTCTCCAGGAGGTGAGGGGAAAGTGCCCCTCCCCTCCCTTCTCTCAGTATGGCACAGTGCCATACTGCTCACAAGGCTTCCGAGGGGCTTACTTGCTCATCTTGGGGTTTGTGTGTGGTCTAATTGGGATCCTTGACATCCTACGAGTGTATCCTGTCCCAGGCTTTGTGTTAGGATCAAAAAATAGAGTGATAAAAGTAAGAAGTAAATCAGTGCAATTAAGGTAGTTAATTAAAGAAATAGTTTGGTTAGAAAATGTAAGCCCAGCAAGAACCACGACATAGGGTTTAGCCTCCCTTCTATAATGTATGCAATAAAAACAGCTAGCTCAGAGAAAGAGGCTTCCACTGGTCCTCAGGTTTTGGAAGTCGATAGTCAGCCAGACCCAGCTCTTTAAAAAAATTTTATCTGGGTGGCGCCTGTGGCTCAGTCAGTTACCAGCCCCATATACCAAGGGTGGGGGGTTCAAACCCAGCCCCGGCCAAACTGCAACACAAAAATAGCCAGACATTTGTGGCAGACACCTGTGGTCAAACAGCCACAGGGAGGCTGAGGCAGGAGAATCGCCGAAGCCCACGAGTTGGAGGTTGCTGTGAGCTGTGTGATGCCATGGCACTCTACTGAGGGCGATAAAGTGAGACTCTGTCTCTACAAAAAATTTTTTTTCTCTTTGTCTCTTGACTCTTCATTTTCCCTTATTCTCGCGTGTGTACCAGTCACTGGGAAAGAACTCACGGTGTAGTCTCCAACAGTCCTCCACATGGGTTCCCCTGGATGTCTTGGGCACCACCCCTACCAAGTATCCTTCACTAGTCTTATTTTTCTTTATTTCTTCCAAATAGTAAGAGGATACAAACTTTTTTGGTTACATGGATATCTTTTATAATGCTTTAGTTACAACTATAGGTGGGCCTTTGACCCAATTAGTGTTCATTTTACCAGGTAGGGAGTTTTTTCCCATCCTCTTCTCCCTCATTCCCCCTGGTTGATTTCCTCTGAGTTTTACTTCTCTCTGTGCACATACATGCCCATCCGTTACTTCCAATTCAATGGGAGTACATGTGGTGTTTGTTTTTCTATTGTTTAGATCAATGGTTCTTAACCTTCCTAATGCCACGCCCCTTTAATACAGTTCCTGTGGATCGCAACCCACAGGTTGAGAACTGCTGCTTTAGATGCTTAGCATCTCAAAATTATTTGCCAAAGGCATTAATTTATCCTTTTTATAACTGAATAGTACTCCATAGTATACATAGCACAATTTGTTAATCCATTAATGGATTGATGGGCCCTTGGGTTGATTCCATACTTTGCAGTTGTGAATTGTGCTGTATTTGTACTACAATTAAACATTCCAGTACAGGTGTCTTTTTGATTAAATGGCTTTTTTCCCTTTGGGTAGATACCCATTAGTGGGATTGCTAGATTGAATGATAGGTTTACTTTTAGCTCTTTGAGGAATCTCCATACTTTTCCATAGAGGTGGTACTAATTTGCAGTCCCATCAGCAGTGTATAAGCATTCCTTTCTCTCTGCATCCATGTCAGCATCTGTTGTTTGGGGACTTATTAGTGAAAGCCATCATAACAGGGGTAAGGTATTATACATTATGGTTTTAATTTGCATTTCCCTCATGATTAGTGATTGAACTTTTTGAAATATATTTATTGGCCATTTTTTATCTTTTGAGAAGATTCTATTTATGTTTTAATGAGATTATTTGGTTTTCTTATTGATTTGCTTGTGTTCTTTGTTGATTTTCATTATTAGCCTTTTGTTGGATATATAGCTTACAAATATTTTCCCTGATTTCTGTCTGTTTTCTGCTCTGTTGATTATTTCCTTAGCTGTGCAGAAGATTTTTAATTTAATCAAATCCCATTGATTTATTTTGTTGTTACTGTAATTACCATTTGAGTCTTAATCATAAATTCTTTGCCTAGGCAAATATCTACAAGAGTTTTCCATATTTTCTTCTATGATTCTTATCATTTCATGCCTTACATTTAAATATTTTATCCATCTTGAGTTAATTTTTGTGAGAGATAGGGATCCTTTTTCATTCTTCTGCAGGTGGCAATTCAATTTTTCCAGCATCATTTATAGGGCTTCTTCTCCCCAATTCATAGTTATCTGTTTTGTCACAAATCAGTTGGCTGTATGCAGATGGTTTTATATCTGGGTTCTTGTTCTGTTTCGTTGGTCCAGGCCTCTGTTTTTGTGCCACTACTATGCTATTTTGGTTACTATATTCTTGTAGTATAGTGTGAAGTCTGATAATGTTATGCTTCCAAATTTGTTCTTTTTGTTTAAGGTTGCTTTGGCTATTCAGGCTCTTTTTTGGTGCCAAAAAAAAAGGAGAATTATTTCTTCTAGATCCGGCAAATATGATGTTGGTAATTTGGTGGGGATTACATTGAGTCTGTAAATTGCTTTGAGTAGTATGGAAATTTTTAAATGTTGATTGTGCTGATCAGTGAACATGCTTTTTCATTTGTTTCTGTCATCAGCAGTTTCCTTCCTTGGTGTTTCATAGTTCTCTTTGTAGAGATCTTTCATCTACTTCATTAAGTATATTTCTAGGTATTTTATTTTCTTTGTAGTTATTGTGAAGGGTATGAAGTTTACGATGTGTCTTTCAGCATGACAGCTATTGGTATATAAAAAATGTTACTGATTTCTATCTGTTGATTTTCTATCTTGAGACTTTGCTGAAGTTATTTATCAATTCCAGGAGTCTTGGTGGACTCCCTTTGGTTTTTTAGATGTAAGATCGTTTTGTCAGTGAAAAGTGGTAGTTTAACTTCCTCTTTCCTGATTTGGATGCCCTTTATTTCTTTCTATTGCCTAATTGCTCTAGGTAGGCCTTCCAGTACTATATTGAATAGAAGTGATGACAGTGAGCATCCTTGTCTTGTTCCAGTTCTTGGGGGAATGCTTTCAACTTTTTCCCATCCAGTATGATGTTGGCTGTGGGTTGGTCATATGTGGCTTTTATAATTTTGAGATATATTTCTTCTATGCCTAGATTGTTAAGGGTTTTTGTCATGAAAGGGTACTGGGTCTTGTTGAATGCTTTTTCTGCATCTATTGAGATGGTCATATGGTCTTTGTTTTTGCTTATGTTTATGTAAATCACATTATGTTACGCTAAATTACATTAATCTGTGTATGTTGAACCATGCTTGCATCCCTAGGATAAAGCCCACTTGGTCATGTTGAATAATTTTGTTGATGTGCTGTTAAATGTGGTTTGCTACTATTTTGTTTTGTTTTTTGGCTCATTAGTATTTTATTGAAGATTGTTGCTTCTGTTTACATAAGAGATACTAGTCTGTAGTTTTTCTTTTTCTTATTTGTGTCCTTTTCTTGCTTTAGTATTAAGGTAATACTGGCTTCATAGAATGAATTGGGAAGGATTCCCTTCTTGATGTCATTAGAATAATTTCCACAATATGGGTATCCGAAAGAAAACAAAAAAGGGTTTTGTATTAATGCTTTTATACTGCTGTTTATTATTGGTCTGTCCAGGAGTTCTCTTTCTTCTTTATCCAGTCTTGGGAACTTGTGTGTTTTCAGGAATTTGTCCATTTTCTCCACATTCTCTAGTTCATTTACATAGAGATTTTCATAGTATTTATAGATGATAGTTTGTGTTTCTGTAGTGTCAGTTCTAATATCTCCTTTTTCATTTTTGATTGAGCTTATTTGTGTCCTTTTTCTTCTTTTCCTGGGTAGTCTAGCAGGAGGTCTATCACTTTTTCTTTATCTTTTTGATGAAGCAACTTTTCTTTCATTGATCCTTTGTATTATTTTCTGTTTTCCATTTCCTTTAGTTCTGCTCTGACCCAGCTCTTTTATACTTCTTTTAGATGTGTCATCAGATCATTAATTTGTGATCTTTATATCTTTTGGATGTAAGTATTTAAGGTTATGAATTTTCCCCTTAGGATTGCTTTTGCTAAATCCCATAAATTTTGATGTCTTATGTCCCCTTGGCTGTTCACTTTAAGGAATAATTTTATTTTCATCTTCATTTCATTCTTAATCCAGTTCAGCAGCAGGTTGTTTAATTTCCATGACTGTGTAGAATGAGTTTTTCTCTTGGAATTGATTTCTAGTTTTACTCCACTGTGATCTAAGAAGATACATGACATGATTTCTATTTTTTTTTAGTTTTGTGAGATTTGAGACATGTTTTGTGGCCTAAGATATGATCATCTTAGAGTTTGTTGCTTGTGTTGATGAGAAGAATGTATAATCAGTAGTTCTGGGTAAAATGTGCTGTAAATGTAAATGTTTATTAGGCCCATGTGTTCTAGAGTGTTCTCTAAGACCAGTGTTTATTTTCTGTTTAGATGATCTGGCCAGCTTTGTCAGTGGGGTATTAAAATCCCCTACCATGATGATACTGTAATTTAACTCATTGTTTAAGTGTAGTAGAATTTGCTTTATGAATCTTGGCCCTCCTATTTTAGGTGCATAAATATTTAGGATTGTTATGTCTTCTTGTTGAATTGTTCCATTTATTGTTCTATAATGACCATCCTTATCTTTCTTTACCATTGTTGATTTAAGTCCATCTTATCTGACATGAGAAGGGCTACACCTGCTTTCTTTTGGTTTCTGTGTATGTGGAATATTTTCTTCCATCCTTCACTTTGAGGCTATGTGAGTCTTTGTGGATTAGGTTTGTTTCCTGGAGACAATAGGTACTTGGATTGTATTTTTTCATCCATTTAGCCAGCCTGTTTCTTGAGTGGGTCGTTCAGACTGTTTACAGTGATTGACAGGATTGGTATGTGGGATGCTATTCTGTTCATCATGTTGGGTAGCACCTTTACTGCTTTGTTTACCCTCTTGTGCCATTGTTTTATATGAATTCTGAGCTTTAGCATTTGGATGGCCTTACAGTGGTGGGGGACTATTGTGCTAATCCATATATAATGTAATATTTTTGCAGGACAGGTTCTGGTCTTGATAAATTTCCTCAGTGTTCGCTCCTGGAAAAGTCTTTATTTCTCTGTCATGTATGAAACAGTTTTGCAAGGTATAAGATTTTAGGCTGGCAGTCATTCCATTTAAGAAGACTGAAGATGGGGCTCCAGTCCTTTCTGGCTCATAAGCTCTTCATTGTGAAGTCTTCAGTTAGCCTGATGGATTGTCCATAGTTACTTTTCACCTCATGGCTCACAGGAGTTCCTCTTTTGTGTTTAGTTTGGCTATTCTGATGACTGCATGTGTAAGTGATTTCCTCTTTGTAATGAATCTCCCAAGAGTTGATTGAGCTTCTTGTCCCTGGATATCTAAATCTGTAGCAAGCAGGAAAGTTTTCCTCACTTAATTCCTCAAACAGGCTTTTCAGCCCTTGTGCATTTTCTTCTTCACTCTCTGGGATATATGTAATTCTTATATTTGGCTATTTTTTATTCCTCTTGATTCTTTGTTCTTCAATTTTGACTGAGTTAATTCTAAAGAGTTACCTTCAAGGTATTAAATTCTTTCTTCTGCCAGGTCTAGCCTATTCTTAATGTTTTCCAATGTGTTTTTATTTTTTAAATAAAGAATGAGCTGTGGTATTGTTTTCATGACCTGTGACCAGCTGTAGCTCCTTTGGAGAACCACTTGAATGCCCCAGATGGGGCCCTGGGACTTCAAGTGAGTCCTCATTCTCTGCCACAGCAAAGGCAGGTTGGGGAATGAAATTGTGTAAGGCTAGGTTGGGTGAGCTTGCCCTCAGGCTCCACCAAAGGTGGCAAGATAACTGTTTGAGCAGCGCTTGAACATCTGCTACCAGCTTCTGGGTAAAGCTGCTAGATAGTTGCTGATATGGTCCCCTCTAGCCAGAAAGTCTGCTTATGGGTCAGAGCTATCTCAAATTCACAATCTGTCAGGAGCAGATTTTACCCTTCTCCTTTCCCCCTCCTCCACGGTCTGCCTCTTGCATCTTCAGGCTGGCTGGTAGCTTTCCTTTCCAGGATCCTGGCTTGGGCTGAGAGTATGACCTTCCTGTGGGAAGAGGGTTACTCCACGAGTGCACTGTGGCTTGGACCCATGCAACATTTTCTCTTTAGTTGTGCCCACGAGAACTTTCTCACCTCCCAAGATTAGTTCATAAATCTTCCCTCCATGTCCCAAATAGTGCACTCAAATGCTGCGGGTATGGGGTATGGAATCTGGTCTGCAGGCCTATCTCCAGATTTCTGAAGATCAACCCCTGACAATGCTAGAGAGAAGTGGGCTGGTCCTGAGTTGCTGCGTTGCTGTGTGCTAGTCCCGAGTTGTCTGTGGGGTACTCAGGTGGTTTGATACTTCTTTGTTTCAGAGTGTGCATTGCTCTCATGGAGAAGCTGTGCAAGTAGTACCAGGGAGGACTACTCACAATCTGCTTACCTCTTAGTCTGCTGCAGGTTTTTAAGAGGAAATGTGTGAGCCCCCAAGGCTCTCACAGTCTGGGCCACAGTTGAGAAAATGTTTGGAGCTAAAGGTCCCTGAGAAGGACAAAGGCAAACAGTGTGTGGAGAAGCAGTATGGTGCCTGCTGTCTGGGCTCAGGTCTGTGTTGACAGGACGCAACCTCCAAGTGGGTTGGCAGCTTGGTGCTTTGAAACTCTTGATAACCTTCTCTTATCTGATTATTCTAAGACTTCTCCAGCACTATGTTGAATGGAAGTGGCAATAGTAGGCAACCTTGTCTGCTTCTAATTGTAAGCAAAAGCACTTTGAGTTTTTCCTGTTCGATGTGATGGGCTGTGGGTTTATTGTAGATGGCTTTCATGAGTTTGAGTTGTGTCCCATATATGCCCATTTTAAGTGTTTTTTATCAAAAAAGGGTGCTGTATTTTGTCAAATGCTTTTTCTGTATCTGTTGAGAGGAGGATCACATGGTTTTTATTGTTGCTTCTATTTATGTGGCGAATTACATTTATAGATTTGCATATGTTGAACCAACTCTTCATCTCGGGTGAAGTTGACTTGGTTGGAATGAATAATTTTTTTGATGTACACGTGAATTCTGTTTTAAGATTTTATTAAGGATTTTTGCAACATATTTATGAGAGATGTGGTCTGTAGTTTTCTTTTTTTGATATGTCCTTTCCTAGCTTTGTTATCATGGCAATATTTGCTTTGTAGAACTAATTGGGGAGGGTTCTATCTTTTCTTGATATTATGGAATAGTTTCTGCAATATAGGTATAAGTTCTTCTTTGTATGCTTGATAGAATTCTGGTTTGAAATTGTCTGGTCCAGGACTTTTTTGTTGGAAGATTTTTTATTGTTGCTTCAATTTTGGTGCTTGAGGTTGTTCTGTTTAGGAGTTTTATTTCCTCCTGATTGAGTCTAGGGAGGCAATGTGATTCTAAGAATATGTCCTTTTCTTCCACATTTTCAAATGTATGAGCATAGAAATTTTTATAGCATTCATTGATGATATTTGTCATTTCCCTGATATTATTTGTTATTTCTCCTTTTTCATTTTTGATTGGGCTTTTATTAGAGATTTTACTTTTTTGTTTCTGGTTAATCTGGCCAAAGGCTTACCAATTTTGTTTATCTTTTCAAAGAACCAACTTTTTGCTTCATTAGTCTTCTGTATGGTTCCTTTATTCTTGATTTTATTTAGTTCTGCTCTGATCTAGGTTATTTCTTACATTTTGCTAGGTTTGAGACTAATTTGCTCTTCCTTTTCCAGTTCCTTGAGATGATTCATTAGATTACTTGATGTCTGATCTTTATGATTTTTGGATGTGGACATTTAAGGCAGTTAGTTAGCAGTCTCAGGACTGCTTTTGCAGTGTCCCACAAAGTTTTATAAGCTGTGTCCCCATTGTCATTTAGTTCAAAGAATCTTTTCATTTTTGTCCTTAATAACCTCCTTGACCCAACTATCATGCAGCAATATTTAGTCTCCATGATATTGTATAGGGAAGAGCATTCCTGTTGTAATTGATTTCTAATTTTATTCCACTGTGGTCTGAGAAGATACATGGAATAATTTTTTTTTTTTTAATTTCTTGAGACATGTTTTGTAACCTAGAAGGTGATTATTCTTGGAGAACAATCCATGAGCTGATGTGAAGGATGTATATTCAGTAGTATTGGGGTGGAATGTTCTGTAAATGTCTGTTAGGCCCATGTCTTCTAGAGTTATATTTAAGTCCAATGTTTCTTTGTTTATTTTCTGCTTGGAGGATCTGTCTAGTTCTGTCACTGAAGTCCCCGGATGTTTCAGTGTTGTTGTTTTTCATTTCATTTAAATAAAGTAGTATTTTCTTTAGAAATCTGGGAACACCTATGTTTGGTGCATAAATATTTAGGATTGATATGTGTTCTTTTTGAATTGTTCTCTTGATTAATATATGATGACCTTTGATCATTATATATAAGACCTTGATTATATATAAGACTTTGATCATTATATATAAGACCTATATGACCTTGATTAATATATAAGACCTTTGATCTTTCTTTACTTTTGTTGTTTTAAAGGCAATGGTATCTGCGATGAGAATTGCTACTCCTGTTTCCTTTGGGTTTCCATTTCTATGAAATATTGCTTTTCATCCCTTCCCCCTGAATTTGGATGTGTCTTTGTGGGTTAGATGTGTATCCTGAAGACAGCAGATACTTGGCTTATATTTTGTTTGTTTGTTTGTTTTTTGGGTTTGTTTTTTTTGCAGATTTTGGCCGGGGCTGGGTTTGAACCCGCCACCTCCAGCATATGGGGCTGGCGCCCTACTCCTTTGAGCCACAGGTGCCGCCCTTGGCTTATATTTTTTATACATCAACCCAGCCTACATCTCTTCATTGGGGAGTTTAGGCCATTCATGTTTATTGAGAGAATTGATATATGAGGTAGATTACTGTTTTTCCTGTTGTGTGGAACTCTTGCTTTGTTTTACTTCTTAGCCCATTGTAGTATTTTTTTTGTATTAAGTCATTTGTACATAGATTGTGAATACATTTATGCCAGTATGGGATTCAATTTGTTGATTATTTGTACAAATTGGAGTGCTTACATCCTACTAATCAACATAGCCTTCACTTCATTTAACCAATTACAGCCTTAAGGCATTTATGTTTTACACTGATAGATCCAACTTGTACTTGCAATATGCTCCATTGGTGTGGTCCCCCTACTAACCCACCCTTTATCAACAAACCCCCCTCTCTTTCTTTCTCCCTTCCCTTCCCTCCTTCATCCTAGGCTATGGTTGTGTTTCATTTTTCGTAGGCAAGTGTGAGTATTATAAATTGGTTTCATAGTAGTACTGAGTACATTGGATATTTTTTTTTTCCATTCCTGAGATACTTTACTAAGAAGAATATTTTCCAGCTCCATCCATATAAACATAAAAGAGGTAAAGTCTCCATTTTTTTTTAATGCTGCATAGTATTCCATGATATACATATACCACAATTTATTAATCCATTCATGGGTCGATGGGCACTTGAGCTTCTTCCATGACTTGGCAATTATGAATTGAACTGCAGTGAACAATCTAGTACAAATATCTTTATTGCCAAATGATTTTTGGTCCTTTGGATATACACCTAGAAGAGGAATTGCAGGGTCAAATGGCAGATCTACATTTAGATCCCTGAGTGTTCTCCAAACTTCCTTCCAAAAAGAACGTACTAGCTTACATTACCACCAGCAGTGCAAAAGTGTTCCTTTTTCTCCACATCCACGCCAACATCTGGAGTTTTGGGATTTTGTGATGTGGGCTACTCTTACTGGAATTAGATGATATCTCAAAGTGGTTTTGGTTTGCATTTCTCTGATGATTAAAGATGATGAGCATTTTTTCATGTGTCTGTAGAATGTGTGCCTATCTTCTTCAGAGAAGCTTCTGTTCATGTTTCTTGCCCACAGTGAAATGGGATCAGTTGTTTTTTTCTT
>CAUYRH010113795.1:0-11555 GCA_963574655.1 Perodicticus potto | reverse complement strand
CAACAATGACGGCTGCAACCAAAAAATGGCCAGGCGTTGTGGTGGGCGCCTGTAGTCCCAGCTACTTGGGAGGCAGAGGCAGGAGACTTGCTTGAGCCCAAGAATTGGAGGTTGCTGTGAGCTGTGATGCCACAGCACTCTATCCAGGGTGACAGCTTGAGGCTCTGTCTCAAAAAAAAAAAAAAAAAAAAGACCTAAACCAAAGACATTAACAGACACCTAACTAGATATCTACAGATGTAAGATAGGCTGGTGAAAAGATCTCCTTGTGCAGTCATCAGGGAATAAGGAGACACCACTACACACCTACTGGAAGGTCAAAGTCTGGGACACTTGCAGCACCACATGCCTGGAGATGTGGAGAGACGGGAGCTCCCATTCTGTGCTGGTGCCCATGCAAAATGGCTCAGCCACTTTGGAGGACAGCTTGAAGGCTTCTTTCCAAACCAAATATAGTGTTAACACACAGTCTAAGAGTCACACTCCTTGGCATTTATTTAATGGAGTTGAGGACCCTGTGCTGCCTCCAAACCCTGCATGAGGGTGTTGACAGCTCCGTTCACGGTAGTCAGGACCTGGAAGGCACACGCTCTTCAGTGGGTGAGTGATGAAGACGCCTTGGCAGCTCCAGACAGCGGGTGCTGCTTGGCACTGCGAGGAAGTGAGCTGCCGAGCCGTGGGGGTACCTGGGGAACCGTAAATGCTCGTTACTAAGTGAGGAAGCCAGGGCTGCATGCTGCACAATTCCAGCTGTGGGACATTCTGGAGGAGGCAAAACTGAGGGGACCAGAGAAAGGTCAGTGGTTGCCAGTGAGGGAGGAAAGGAGGAACAAGGGAAGGAAAGGGGAGCAGGGGAGGGGGAGGGGAGGGGAACAGGGGGAGGGAAGGGGGAGCAGGGGAGCACAGGGTTTTCAGGGCGGTGAAACTGCTCTGGGTGATAACATACTGGTGGGCAAACCCACACAATGTGGGCCCCCCCGAGTGAGCCCTGAGGCAGCCGTGGGCTCTGTGGCAATGAGGTGTCAATTTAGGCTCAGGGATTATCACCATTGTCCCCCTCTGGTGGAGATATTAACAGTGGGGGAGGCCTTGCCTGAGGGAGAGAAAGGGGTGAAGAGGAATCTAAGCATCTTTCCTTTAACTTTGTTGTGAACATAAACTTCTCTAAAAAATACAGTCCTAAAAATAAGGATGGGACAAATCCTTGCATTTTGCTCCCAAATCATAAAATTAACCACAGTACAGCACCAAAGTACTTTCCTCTAAATATCATGCTGCGAGTTTCAACTGTCAGCTCGTTTGCAGATGAGAGAGAGAGAGAGACGCTGACAAAACACCAGCCTGGGTTTTGACACCCAGGACCGAAAGTGGAGGTGACACTGAGGCAGATGTGTCTGGGAGGGGCTGCACCCCAGAGCAGGTGACAGGGAGGCCTGAGGGAGCCATGCACAAGCCCAACTCTGAAGGATGAGCAAGGTCCCACCTGGCCGCAGATGGACACAGCAGGAAAGAACCCGAGATGAGGCCGCAGGGCTGGCGCAGAGCAGGGGGGAGTTGCCTGATGTTGATCTGAATATGCGTCAAGAAAGCCTGAGAGCTGGGAGTGGATGACGGGAGAAGGGAGCAGGGGGAGCAGCAGAGCTCTGAAGAATCCGCCCCAGTGATTCTGAGGAGAGGTAGGCGGGCAGGGGGTGCAGGGAGGTGGGAGAATTACAGATCCTTTGGGGGTCAGAATTCATGGGACCTTCTGATGATCCCCGAGGAGGGTGAGTTGGGAGGTGCTCGGAATGCTCTCAGGGGCGTGTGAGCAGGACTGAAGCAGAGTCCCCACCAGCAAGTATGGGAAGTTGTCCTCCGAGGAGCAAGTCCCCTCCCAAGGCACATGGAGGGGTGGGACAGTCAAGGGAACACTTGTTCTCTTGTGAAAAACGACACCTCAGGTAGAAACGTCAATCACAAGCGGTTTCCAGGCCTCAAGTGTCATGGCCTCTCCTTTCATTGCCTTAGGTTTTGGAGAGGAGCCTTTGATGCCGCTCCTCAGCCCTGAATGGAAACTGGAAGCCTCTCTGCAGGGCACAGGGCTCCCCAACACCCCCAACGCCACCGCCCTTCCTTTGTCCCTGCAACACCTCCTGGGGAGACCGGCCACACCTCCCTGCTCCCCAGTCGCCTCCGGCTCTGACACTTCTCTGGGTAGGTAAAGGGACAGGTGCCCATCCTCCCCAAAATGCCAGAGTGAGGACTTCGATGAGAAGAAGGCAACAATGTCAATGTTAATTGTGCTGCGAGCACCAAGTGTTTGAAAAGCATAAGCTTAGATTCAGTAAGAGCTGATACCTAAAGTCCACAAGGAACTCATGTACTTAAGTAGCAAAATAAACAAATAACCTTATAAAAAATTGGCAAAGAACCTGAATAGACATTTTTCCAAAGACATACAAATGGCCAACAGGTGTGAGGAAGGTGCTCAGTGTCACCCATTATTGGGGAATTACAAGTGAAAACCACAACCAGACACTGCTTGGCACCACACCTGCCAGGACAGGAATTGTCAAAAAGCCAAAAAACAACAAATGTTGGTGAGGACGTGGGCAGGAAAGTGGTGCAGCCATTACAGAAAACTAAAAATACAATTCCTATTCCTACACCATCCAGCAATCCCATTTACGGGGACACAAGTGTATCGTATACATGTATCCAGAGAAAATTAAACCACTGTCTCATGAAGGTGTCTGCACCCCGTGTCCGCCGCAGCATCATTCACGAAGCCAAGATGCGGAAACAACTGGTGTCCACAGACACAGGAATGGGCGGAGAATGTGCCGTGGGTAAAGGAAGGGAATTCTGCTGTTTGTAAAACACAGATGAGCGTGGAGGAGACAGAATGATGCCTGCTGGGTGTTTCACCTACATGTGGAATCTCAAGAGCCTGCACTCAGCAACAGCGGGTGGGATGGTCACTGGGCTGGGGAGGGGACGTTGGGACCCTGTTGGTCAAAGGTGCAGATTTTTGGATATAAGAGGGATGAATCTTGCAGACCTCACATATGATATGGTGTGACCAGAGTTAGCGTAATGTATCATACACATGACATTTGCTAAGAGAGTGGCCCCGAGCCCACAGACTCACAACCCTCTCCGGGGGAAAACAGAATCCCAAGTTGCTGCAGGACACCAGCCAACCCTGCAGCCCCCGACACTGCAGTCCTTGACCCTGCAGCCCGCAGCCCAGTAGGGCTCTATGGCCTGTTAGAGACCAGGCCGCACAGCAGGAGGAAAGTGGCAGGTGGGAGGGTGACACTCCATCTGCACTCACAGCCACTCCCCACCACTGGCATCAGTGCCCACCACATCAGCAGCAGCCGGTACATTCTCACAGGTGCAAGAACCCTTCTCCAAACGGCACATTTGGGATCTAGGTTGGGCACCCCTTATAAGAATTTAATCCTTACCCCACCCTGTCCATGGAAAAATTGTCTTCCCTGAAACCTGTTCCTCCTGTCAAAAAGGTCAGGGAACACTAACATTAAGATGCTGATACCAAAGCACGACAGAGACATCCCAAGAAATCCTTATGGACACAGACGCAAAAATCTCCAGCAAACTGCACCTAGTAATGTATAAAATGGACCAGGAATATGAGGTCGGCGTAACAACTAAATACAGCAGAACCTCTGTAAGGTGACCACCCAGGGGACCGTAACAATCTGGTCAACACACACATGTGGTGCATATCTGATTTATGAAAATTAGGGCAACTTGAGGAGGAGATCAGTGCAGGGAGGTGGTCAGTGCAGGGAGGGGTTGGTGCAGGGAGGTAGTCAGTGCAGGGAGGAAGTCAGTGCACAGAGGGTGTCAGTGCAGGGAGGGTCAGCTGCGGAGGTTCTACTGTATCAACGAACAGAGTAAATCTTATTAATGACTAAAGGACAAAATCCATGGGGTTATCTCAATACAGAAAAAGCACTGGACAAACCCATCATCTATTCAGGGCTAAAAACCTTCCACCAACTGGGAATAGAAGGGAACTCGCACAACTTGGTCAAGGCCATTCACTAAAAGCCCTCAGTTGACATGACAGTTAATGGTGAGGGCCCATCCGCTCCCCCTGAGGTCAGGGGAGACACGGGGACGCCCACACCTGCCGCTGCTCCTTGACACAGCACTGGAGGCTGTAGCCAGAATAATCCCACAACAGCACAACTGAAGGCGCAAGACTGGAAAAGGAGTCCAACTATCTGTATTTAAAGATGAGGTGGTTCTGTGTAAGGAAAACAGTAAAGAATTCAGAAAAAGTACCAGAAGCAGTGCACAAGCTTAGCAATGTTAGGCTGCGTAAGATCCACATGAAAAATAAACTATTTCTGTATGAGAGTGGTGAACAATCTGAAAATAAAATTAGGAAAATTACTGCATTCACAATACTATTGAAAGAATAAAGTACTTAGGGAATAAATTTACCAAAGGAAGCACAACACTCGTGTACTGAAGACTACAGCATATTGCTCAGAGAAATTAGACATGAACCAAATAAAACCTTCCCTGTTCATGGCGGGAAGATTTGACATCAACTTGGCAGTTTTCCCAAATTGCTCTGGGGAGTCAAGGCCATGGCCACCACACCTTTAACATAGAAATTGACAAGCTGAACTTAAAATTTATAAGAAAATGCAAAGGACATAAAATAACCAAAATAATTCAGAAGAACAAAGTTGGAAGACTTACTCTGCCTTATGGTGAAATTACTACAAAGCGTTAGTAAGATGGACTGTGTGGTGGGGGCATAAATATGGGCCCATGTTCAATGGAACTGAGCTGAAGGTCCATACACAGACCCATGTATTAGATCCACAGATTTTCAACAAAGGTGAAAATGGGGTTCAGTGGGAGAAAAAACAGTCTTTTCACTAAATAATTCTGGAACAATCCTGTAAATGTATACGCCTTACTGCACATGACGAGAATTAACTGAAAATGGATCATCAACTTAATGTAAGAGATTAAAACAGAAATTCTAGAAGAAAAAACAGGTTAAACTCCTCACTAACGTGGGTTAAGCAAAGAGTTTAAAGGTACAAGAGTAACGGCAAAACCCACAAGAGAAAAATGTGTAATTTAGACTTCAAAAATAAAAACATGTGTGCTTCAAAAGACACCAGTAAGAATATGAAAGTACGTAGCAGAGGCTAGAGAAATATAATTTAAAATTATGTTTCTGATAAAGAACTTGCATCTGAAATACTTAAAGAACTCTTATGACTCAAGGAAACAATGTAAAGAATAGGATGAAGATCTAAGTAGCTATTTCATATGTATGTGTGCACACACACAAGTGCACACACACGTGCACACACGTGAACACACATGCACACCCACATACACAAGTGCACACACACAAGTGCACACACCCATGTGCACACAAGTGCACACACACACGTGCACACACACGTGCACACACCCACGTGCACACAAGTGCACACACACAAGTGCACACACACGTGCACACACATGAACACACATGCACACACACGTGAATAAGTGCACACGCATGCACGTGAACATGGAGAAGTTGCACATCTCCACGTAAACACGTGTACATAAATGTTCATGGCTGCATTATTTGCACTCTCCAGAAACTGTCAATAATCTGAATGCCCACAAATTTGCTGGATTAAACAAAATGAGGGATAATCATATTACGGGATGCTGCTCAGCACCTGAAAGGCGTTAACTACTAATAACAACCAACGGCAAAATCATGACACTGTTCACTGTCGTGCCTTGTGGGTGAGGGTGCAAAATGGAAGGGGTGGGACACAAAGGTCCCTGAGTGGTATGATGCCGTTTCTATGACATGCCAGGAAAGCCACATTTGTACGGACAGAAGGAAAGGTAAGTGGTTTTCTGGAACTGGGTGGAATCTAGAACTGGCCAGGGTGGGTCTGAGGGACCTTCTGGAGATGCCAGAAATGTCCTTAGACTGGGTCGTGGTGACAGCTGTGCACGTCCGTGCAGCCACGACGGGCCGGAGGACAAGCCTACAGCTGCTCCGATCCTTCCTCTGCTTCTCTTTCCTGTTTCCCGCACCTGTCACCCACTGTCACCTCCTCCCACTGGTTCCCCAGCTTTCCTCACATGGAGCACATGATGGCATTTCTGTCACAACTGAGGCTGTCTGGGCTGGAGTGACCAGCCAGCCCGGGGATTTCCCAGGTCCCACCAGCCTGGTCCGTCCACCTGGAGGAAGGTGTGATAGAAACTGGGGTGTGACCTCCCTCCGACAGGTGACAAGGAGCCCACAGGGTAGCTTCCCCAGAGACCCAGGCTCCCCTTAGCATTAGGGCGAATGTGCGTCCTGAGCAGGACCGCGTCACAGACCAGGTTCAGTAGCTGATGTCCTTTCTTTAACGGGAAATCTCAAAGGTGCAGCAAACAGTTAGCAGCGGGAGGAGCTGAAATGCCAGCACAGCCAGTCATGAGCTGTTCTGAGACATACTCGCCGCTTCAGGGAAGGAGTGTGTCCGTCCCCACTCAGCTGAGGCACTGCCGCCCAGCGTGTGCCCGGAAGGCTGAGTGTAACAGTGCAGGTGTCACAGCCCCAGCGTCTCAGCCAGTCCCGCTTAGACGGTCCCCGGGGCCCACACTCAACTGGCCCTGTTCCCTTATCAGAATCAGAGCCAAGTTGTCTGGATGTGCCGAAACCTTTAGAAGAGGAGGACGTCACTTTTTTTGTTTTTAAATATTAAAAACATTTAGACTTAGAGCTAAAATTTCCACGAGAGCTGATTTGTTTTTACCTGGATTCCCCTGGGATTTCTCTTGGCCACTTTAGTATTTAAATGGAATCTTCACGCGTCGCAATTACCGGCTTTCCCCTTCAAATTTAATACATTTTGTAAAAGCTGCCTTGATGGAATACAGATTCAGAGGAGATGGATTTTCAAAGCCCAAGACTCAGCCTCGTCTAGACAGGGCGCTATTTTGACAGAAGAGCATTAACATGCAGTTGTACCTCTTGGGAGTTTGCTCATTTTTCTTGCTTAAGCACATTTTAAAGAAAGTCATCTGGCTGGAAAACTTGGGAACCAGCCTCCACAGTGGCGCGGGCCAGGCTTAGTGGATTGTCCATCTGTCCACTCATCAGGGCGTTTGGGTGGGCTCAACCACTGCGACCAGCTCTGGACACTGCTCAGGGCGCTGGCTTAGGGGACGCCACAGGGGCATCAGTCACATTCAGTTCTGCACCCTCTGCTCCTGAGCCCATAGCTGACACACGGCCGTTGACTGGTGCTTCTCGCGCTGGGGAATTTATTCCTCATCAGGAGCTTGTTCCCCTCTCAGCACCCACAGACTGGGGCTGGATTCAGTGACCATTTCCAGCACGTTCCCTTTGAAATGTGACTGTCAGGCATGGGACAAATGTGCTGCTGAAAAATTGATCCCATTGCCTGAAATACTGGGGACTTTCTCCAAGGGGAGTCATATTTCATACAGGCAACTCAGTCATTCGCATAACTGGATCATTTTTACATCAAAATGAACGCTTAGTTGACAGTAAGTTACTTCTATATGTTCACAAGTAAGAAAAATGATTTGAATGCAACATTTTGCCAGAATTTTCTTAAAACAACAGAAGTCCAAATATATAAAAATATACGTCCTGATTTTGGAAAGCTTAATATTCAGAGATAAAAATTCACAAAGAGAAGCAGTTTTGCTTTGCTCTATGTAAAGATTCTTTGGTTAAATTAGGAACCATCCAGCAAAACAACCTGAGCATAGCAAAATATCTGTTGGAAAACTTTAACTCTTTGGCAACACTGAGGGTGGAAACTACACCAGAATACAGGGAGTGTTATTGTAAATCCTAGGACAGATGAAGAGAAGGGGAGTTTGCAGATGATGTTCTGTACTGAGAGAGTGTGACAGGCTGTACGGCATGCTCAGGACCCCTCAGGGATGAAAAGGACACCTCATCATACTGAGAGCCATCAGACTGGCAGTGCAGGTGTCATAGCCCCAGCGTCTCAGCCAGTCCTGCTTAGACGGTCCCTGGGGCCCACAGCGAGGGTGTGGGCTTCATCCCTGGACTCTGGGTCTCTTGCCTGTACCCTGAGCCCCAGCATCCCCCCCACCCCGTACCCCCATCAGCTGCTTCCTGGCAGGCAAATAAGCCAGCAGTCATTTTCATAAGTTGTTTTTCATCACCCTGTACTTATCAAGAAGCATACAACTATTAATACCCAGAGTTTGTTTCAGTGAAATTAATTGAGCCCAATTAAAATCTAAAGTACAATGTTTAGCCACAGTTTGCATTTCTACTGTTGCTTGCGACAGAGACATTTATACTGAAACTGAACGGCCAGCCACAGGCTCTTTGATGGTTGGTTAAAGAGTTTTAGAATAAGCAGCCTCCACATTGGCTAAAGCATGTTAAAACCTGACAGTTATAAAAACGATGCATATTCATATTCTGGAATGCCACACAGAAATGAACAAAAAGGAAAACATCCTTTCTTCAGCCAAGAACAAGTATAGGTTTTTAAATCAGAGTACAAAGTGCTCCGATACCATCTGTACCACGGGGAGAGCAGTGATGATGCTGCCGCCTGATGATTAAAAGCTCGCCGCAAAAAAAAGAAAAAAAGTTATCAACAGATGGGAAGTGCCAGTCCCTGAGGGACCTGTGGGCCAGTGGCCACCCCAGAGCACAAATTCATGGCTGGAGAAGCTGGCATGAGGGTGGAGGTAGAAGGCGTGCACCTCTCAACCCTCAAGAAATCTAGATGAAGACCGTTAGTGCGGTGAGCTGACTAAACAGGCACTTCAGATTTGTAACCCTCCACCAACCTGATGATGCTGGCTCCTGACTGCTGGAGCTCAGGTCGGCGTGGGTGGGAGGGGAGGGGCCGAGTGCACAGAGTTACTCAGTCTGGGGCCGTGGGACTCAGCGGGGTCTCCTGAGTCTGCAGCACACGGCTCAGGGCCTGGGTGCGAGCCTGGCGCTGCCCCATCCAGGTCCACTGAGTCCTGCCCTGGTGTCCCCTCTGGAGGGGCTGGGGGCTGGGAGCAGATTCCCTAAGGACAGGCCTCTGCAGGGTGCAGGGGAGGAGACTGGGGAGTCAGAGCTGTGTATTAGGAAGGGTGTGGGCGGGAGGCCCTTGGAAGAGGCAGCCAGAGTCCTGGGTAGCGGGGTCAGGGGTTTAGAGCAGGACCTTGGGTGGGAGGCAACCAGAAGGTCCCTGGGCGCCCGGGACAGCAGAGGAAGGAAGGTGCTCAGCGTTTCCTTTGACTTGGGAACTGGACGTCCTGTGGGATTCTGTCCGGAGAGCCTCACTCAGGTCCCGGGTATCGGTAGCTGCTTCCTCAAAGGGCAGGTAACACACAGCACAGCCCTGGGGACAGCGGGAGTGGGAAGGGCCTGGCTGCAGAGCACAGACACCCGTCCGCTGCTGGACCTCCTCCAGCCACCCTTGCCTCCAGGCCAGTCCTCTGGGCCACACAAATGGCATTAGTGAGAGAGTGGCACAGTGGGCACCACCCAACCCCGGGTCAGGTGGGCAGCTTGTGTCCCTGTGGTGGTGGGTTGTCCCTGCTGTCATTGCCGACCCCCAACCTGCACCTCAGTGAGCCTCCTGCTTCCCTCCCTGCGCACCCAGGAGCGGCTGTTCCCTAATGTTCTCAGAGCCCTGGGCTCCTAGGCCGACTTCACTCTCTTCTGGAAATGGTCCAGCCCCACAGAGGGGATCAGGCTGTCTCCCCTTCTCTGGACCAGCACATTGTCACAGTGATACCAGCTTGCCTTTGTCCTGAAGGTGGGGGGCCCTGTGCTCACAGGGGTGCACCCATGAGCTCACCTGCCTCACCCCCAGGCTCCTGACACACTGTCAGAAGGGCACATGGTTGCTGAGCCTTAGTTGGCTTCTGAAGGAACCAGGGACTTCCTGGGATGCCCTGGCTAAAGGCACAGGTGTCCCCTACGCGACTGGGGGTGGGGGCTCACCTGACTGAGCAGAACGAAGGGAACACGGGCACCTGCCTCTCTAGGGGCAGACCAGGCCGCCCACACAGACCTGCTGATTCTGGAAGAGAAGAGACAAAGTTCCCTGCTGGAGGCCCTACTCCGTCAGGTGCTCAAATACGGCCGGGGATGCACATCTCGTCTGGGGAAAGGGCCACAATGATGCAGGACAAGGCAGCCCTACAACCGCTGCCTTGGCCCTGGTGGTGCTGATGCTGTGGTGGATGGAGGAACCAGCTTGCGGAAGGGCTGGACACCTGTGCGGAAGACACTGGCGCCTTGCTGTCTCCTCCTCAGTGCACATCTGACTGATCAATGTTGTGTCAGTTTCCAGGGTCTGGGTCCTCATTGGTCAGCTGGCTGTAGCTGACGAAGACCCACGCCCTAAGAATTTCTGGCAAAACAACTCCCTGGGACTATATAAACCCCTGAGCAGAGAGCTCCAAAGCAGACCTCGGCTGGACCTTGGAGAGGGAACAGGAGAGCTGCCTGTTCCCCTCCAAAGCAAAAAAAGTTATGGCATTTAACACCAAGACCTGCTCATGCCGGAAAGCCTACTTTCCTTTTTGTTATGGGGAATTTAGACAAACTTGTACCAATTCTATAGAGTTAAATGTGCAAACAGCGCACAGCAATGTTTTTCCAGGAAGGGGCTTATCCCCACTTAGATTGATACTTTGAGGCTAGAGGGGGGGAAGGGGCAGAAGGGGGGGCAGAATACATGTATCAGGTGGGACCGGGCTCCCTGTAACCTGATTTCTTGGAGCTGTATTGCCGGCTCGTTATAGGCACAGGAGAACCAGTGGGGACAAGCACTACACTGGTAAGAGTGGCTAATTCCAGACAAGCGCAAGGGCTGAGGAGGCCACTCTCTTCAGGGATTCTTCCCCAGGCATTGGAGGGACGCTTCCTTTTGTTTGATTGGAAGGCTTCTTAGGTTGGTCAGGGGACACTTTGACCAACTCAGGAATATGGGGTGAGATTGAGTAAACTGGACGTTTGTTCTTTCTCACAGATGGGTAACATATTCTCTCATCGAGAGAACACCCTGCTGGGCTGTATTCTAGAGCACTGGGACATGTTTGATCCCCAGGCGCTGAAAAAAAGACTGTATGGTTTTCTTCTGCACCCAAGCCTGGCCTCAATATTGACTCTCCACTGGTGAACAATGGCCCCCAGAGGGTACTCTTAATTATAACACCATTCTTCAACTAGATGCCTTTTGTAAACAGGAAGAAAAGTGGTCTGAGGTGCCCTATGTGCAAGTGCTCTTTTCCCTCCGGTTCGACCCCCAACTGTGTAAAACCTGTCAGATAGATTCAGCTCTCTTGGCTGTAGTCACTTCCCCAAATGGTCGGGGATCCTCAAAGGAGACACCACCTAGTTCAAATCCTCCATCTACTTCTCCCACACCTTCCTCTATGTGTGCGGAAAACCCCAGGAGAGAGGCTGTCCCAAGAGTTTGTTCTGGTCCTACTGCAACCCCCAGAAGGCAACCATATCCTTCTCTGTGTCCCTTAGTTGAGACTGCAGG
>CAUYRH010113790.1:0-15261 GCA_963574655.1 Perodicticus potto | reverse complement strand
AACGGTAGGCTATTAGTAGTTAAGTTTTAGGGGAATTGAAAGATATATGCAGATTTTTGACTGTGCAGAGATGGCGTGAGGCCCTCCAACCCCTGCACTGTTCAAGGGCTAACTGTACAAACATTATACAGGCAGTCTCTGAGGTAAAAACATCTAACTACATGCAGCTCACATATAAATGGAGACTATTATAGTAAGTCCCCGAATTACAAACAGTAGACTAACATACAACTTGCACTTACTAACAGAGGCTCTTACTGTTAATAGGTTAATGTACCTGTTCCAATTTACATATAAATTTAACTTAAGAACAAACCTATTTTTAATGAACTGCTAAAGGGACCAGCATGAAAATGTAGATGTCCTAGCCGAGTAGCTTCCAATGCAACAGCTATTCACACCCACTCACAGCTTTTCTTCACAGACCTCGCTATATACTCAGAAACAACTGAGGACAGGACCCGAGTCCTGAGAGAGGGCCCATCACCAGGCAGGCTTGCGGAAGGGCACAACAGCCACTGCAGCAAGGGACAGAGCCCTGCCCAGATCCATCTTCCTCATCTCTCTAAGGAAGCAAAAGCTTTTAACAACCTGGAAAGAGCACAAAACTTTGTTACCCTTAGGGTACTGTGAAGACCAAGGGACAGAAAAAGAAAGAAAGAACAAATCTCTACCTCTGCCGTGGAGCATAAATTTCACCGAGTCCAGACCATTAGAAGTCACCTTACAGTAGTGAAAAAGACGGAATCACTGAAAAGGCCCGGTGTCAGAGACCCAGGGAAACAATGCGTGCTTAAGACGGATACCCCCGTGAAATCAGAGCAGCGGAGAACATTTTCCTCCCACCCTGACTGCCAGGTCAACAAGCCCTGAGAAACATCTAACAGCAGGTACAGCTGATAGAGAGGAGCGGAGAGACGCTGTCCCGGAGGTACGTGCACTAAAGGAGGACTGGGAGCTGAGAGTGGAGCAGACATTGAGAAAATGCTTCTGGCAAACCAACCCCCACTCTAAACACAAAATAACAGAAGAATTAAAGGTCCATATAATGCACTGAGGGCAACCATAGCAACAATTATAACAACCAAAACCCATCAGGAAGAGCTGTATTAATAATATAAGATTTAAAAACATGAGATATTACCAAGCATAAAGACAAAGTGTTATAAAATAGCAAAAGGTAAACTTTCCAAGAAGATACAACAATCTTATATATGCAAAGTATGATAAAACTAAAAAGGTCAATAGACAACTCTACAATGATATGTAGAGAGTTCTACATTTTTCTCTCAGTAAATGATAGTACAAGTGATCAGAAAAGTCAGTAAGGATGTCGAAATCCTAAATAAATAAATCCTGTCAACCAACTTGTATTAATTAACATTTACAGAATGATCCACCTAACCAGAAGACTACATTCATGCCAAGTGCTCATGGAACATTCACCATAATAGACAATATTTCGGACATAAGGCCTTAACAAAATTTTAAAAATTAAATTACACAAATTATGTTCTCCAATTACTATAGAATCAAACTAGCAAATCAGTATCAAGAAATACATATTTTAAAGATGCCAAATAGTTGTGTCATGGGCTAAAATGTATCTTCCCCTCCAAAAAATTCATGTGTTGAAACTCTAATCCCCAGTAGTTCAAAATGTGACTGTATTTGGAGATAGAGTCATTAAGAAAATAATTAAATTAAATGAGGATATTGGGGTGGATCCTAATTTAATCTGATTGATATCTTTATAAGAAGAGATTATTAGGACAGGCAGAGGCACCAGGATGCATGTGAACAGAAAAAAGTCATGCAAGTCAAGCAAAGCCACAGGGAGGGGGACCAAAAAAAAAAAAAAAGAAAAAAGAAAAAAACCTACTGACACTTTGATCTTCGACCTCTAGCCTCTGGCATTGTGAGAAATAAACTTCTGTTGTTTAAGCTGCTCAGTCTGTTGTGGCAACACTAATAAATGAATAATATTTGTAATATAAACAACATTTTTCTACATAGCCTATCAACCCAAAAGAATATATCAAGAGAAATCAGAAAATACTTAAAGGAAAATGAAAACACAGCATATCAAACTTGGTCAGATGCAGCCAAAGCAGTGCTTTCCATGAAATATGCAGTAGTAAGTGCTTGTGTTAAAGAGAAGAAATGTGTCAAATCCATAATCAAAGACTTAATTTTATGAAACCAGAAAAGGAGAAACAAATTAAAACAAATGAAAGGGAGGAGAAGGAAGTAATAAAGGAAAAAGCACAAATTTGTAAAATTCAGACTAAATAACTGAGAATATTAATGAAATCAAAGCCTGCTTTATTACAAAGATCAATAAACATGATACTTTTCTAATCAATTTGACAAAGGAAAAAATAATGAACACATATTACAGTATAAGGATAATGAGGGGGGCATTATTGTGGATCCTATGAGCATTTGAAAGATGATTAGGGTATACTCTGGACCATAAATTCATCATGTTATATAAAATGCATGAACTGGTTATAAGATGTAAAGTATGTCATGTCTACTATTTAAGAAAATACATTGATAGTTAAAATTTTTCTCATATAAATATTCCTGGTAAGATGGCTTCATGGGCCTTCAAGTTGGCTGACTAGAGGCCTCTGATTCATGCCTCTTCAGCAAAGAAAACAAAAATAGCAAGTAGATAATCACACTTTGAATAGATCATAAAAAAGATTACCCTGGAATTCAACATAAAAGTGAGAGAAAAGATGCAAAGCAAGAAAGGAGGGGGAAGTGAAGTAGCCTACTCAGTCAGGACTAGCTGTCAGCATGGTGAGGCTCTCCAATGCAACTAAAAGATAAATGGCAGACATCTTGCCGTCCACATTCCGGGCACAGACTCCTGCGGTCCTCACAATGGGACAGCCCCTGGACCTTCATGAGCCCGAAACTGACATCAGGAGCTGCCCAGAAACCATGTGAGAGTACAGCTCCAGAGATGGAGCTCATGCTGGGTCCTAACGCTCCCCGAGTCTAAGCCGCTACACCAAGGCATTATATTAAGCCCAGCTCCCACCAGACTTCAGCCTGCCTGGCAGTCCCACACTCCCGAATTTCCATATCTTTGGAGATTCACTGACATCCCCCACCTGTGCCATCATGTTGGCCAGATGCCACTACCTGGCTTAAGTGTGAGACATTGGCAATGACCTCACTGTCCTACACAGAAAAGTCATTGACAATTCCCTCATACCCTAGGACAAACTCTCCAGCCTATAGCCACCACCATGATGGGCTCCTGTTACCAAGGCCAAAGCATGAGGGAGAGAAGCCCTCACCAGCCACCTGCCCACTGCTGATGCTGCTGGTAGCAACTCTGCCCTTCCCCGTAGCAGAGCTGCAGTGTAGCTGTCGCCACGCTCCTCTAAACATTCTGCCAGAATCTCAGAGACCACCCTACCTGGCCTGCCAGAGCCAGATCTGCACTCATGACTAGGAGGCCTGAACGTGCCTGCCTAACCCAGCTGTACCCCAACCCAGTGCCCTAGCATGTCATCTAAGGGTCCGACAACAACCCAGGCCAGCCAAACACAGTTGGAACCTGAGAGCTCCACCTGGCACCCTGAGTTTGAATCCATCCAACCTGCTTCTAACTCCACAGCTGGAACCCCCTGACATGCCAAATCTGGGCGTGGCGTCTGGCCTACCCAGCTTATCATAGCCACTGCCTACATGAGTGTAGACCACTTGGGAGCCAGATGGTTGTCTTGCCACTGCTACTGCTATGCCATGCACACTGCCCATGGACTAAGAACTAATCTACCCCCTGGATTACCACTGGCACTACCAGCACCTGAGCTAGCCACCTAGAGGATAAAGAATTCACCCACCTAGAAGAAATAACATCTGTGCCAGCATGCATCACCCTGGGGTCCAAGGATAGGCAAACTCAGTCACCACTGCCACCTCTGGGGTCCAAGGCCTTGGCCAATCAGGCATGTCTGTCTTCAGTAAAAGTTCACCACAGGCTGCCCTAACAACCACATAGTAAGACATTGAAGAAATTATACATTCCTGACACTTTCTACAGTTGAAGTAATCATACAGAGCCTGCAATTTTGTGTGCATACAGAATCAAAATCAAAGTTCTGTACCCAACCAAGAACATGGATACATACTTAAAAAAAGTCCTTCCTGGCCAGGCAAGGTGACTCATGCATATAATCCTAGCACTCTGGGAGGCTAAGGAGGGTGAATTGCTTGAGCTCAGGAGTTTGAAATCAGCCTGGGCAAGAGTGAGACACTGTCTCTACTAAAAATATAAAAATTTGCTGGGCAATGTGGCACACACCTATAGTCTCAGCTTCTTGGTAGGCTGAGGCAAGAGGATTGCTCAAACCCACGATTTTGTGACTGCTATAAGCTATGATGCCATGGCACTCTATCCAAGGTGACAGAGTGATACTCTGTCTGAGAAAAGAAAAAAAGAAAAGAAAAGAAAAAAGAAAGAAGTCCTTCCCTATAAAAGCAAATTTAAAAACTTAGAAATCTATAGCAGATGCACGTAGATCGACAGAAAGACACAAGAAACATGCAAAAAAGCAAGGAAAATGACACTTCCGAAGAATACAATAATCCTCAAGCCACAAATTCCAAAGTATGCAAAAAAGCAAGGAAATAAGACACCTCCAAAGAATATAATTATCCTCAAGCAACAAATTCCAAAGAAAAATACATTTATAAAGTCCCAGAAAAGTAACCTAAAATAACAATAATAAGGAACCTCAGTGATATACAAGAAAATAATACAAAATAATTCAAAACTCAGTGATATACACAAAAATGTCAGAAAAACAATTCAGAAAATGAACAATAATTTTATCAAGTAGATGTATATCATTTAGAAAATTCAGAACTGAAAAATCCATTAAATTCAACCTAAACTTCATTGGAAAGCTTTAATAATAGACTCCATCAAGTAGAATAAAAGATTTCAGAACTCAAAGACAAGTCATTTGAAATGACCGAGTCAGACAAAAATAAAAGACAAAAAATAAAGACAAATGAACAAAGTCTATGTGATAGATATGAGACCGGACAATTAAGTTTATGAACTTGCCAGCACATGCTTACATTGACAGCACTATACAAACAGTAAGGTTTCATAACCTTGGTATATCATTTCCTCACAGCTATGTTCATGCTGATGCCTGGCGGTGTCTTGCTAAGTGGAATTTATTATTATTGTTTTGTGTTTTTGTTTACCATACATTGACAGCTCTGATGATTGTTCCAGAAAGAATTCCAAAATTGCTTTGAAGAGTGGACTAAGCATTGGTGTCAGTGCCTAGCTTCCCCAGGGGAGGACTCATAGGTAACTGCAGTGGTAGGTATATAACACTTTATCTACGCTGAGTTCTTGAACTTAATTGTTAGACTTCATAGGACAGAATAAAGCTACCAAACATTTGAATTCTTAGTTTCCTATAAGGTAAACAGAAAATAAAAGAGATAGAAAATCTATTTAATAAAACATATGTACTAGCTGAAAACCTCCCAAGTCTACCAAGAAACTTAGACACATCCGTACAGGAAGCTCAGAAATCCCCAAGTAGATATAATTCAAATACGTCTTCTCCACAGCACATGATATCAAATGAGGAAAAGTCTAAGACAAAGAGAGAATTCTAAAAATAGCAATAGAAACATATCTAGGCACACACGGCAGCTTTCTCCATGGAAACCTTACAGGCCAGGAGAGAAAGAAATGATCCTATGTATATCCAAACTGCTGAGAGAAAAAAAACTGCAAGCCAAGGATATTCTCAGTAAGTTATCCTGTAAATGCAGGAGAAATAAAGTATTTCCTTGACAAGAAAGAGCTGAAGTAATTCATCACCACTAAATTAGTCCTACAAAAAAGGCTTAAGCAAATCCTATGCCACACCTGGAAGCAAAAGGATGATGTATATCATCATGAAAACACCTGCAAGTATAAAATCCACTGGTAAAGCAAACATGAAAATAAGGAAGAAAGTATACTCAAATGTTATCACTGTAGAAAAGCACAACAATATAAAATAAAACATAAAGAATGGAACTGGGTGGTGCCTGTGGCTCAAAGGAGTAGGGCACCGGTCCCATATACTGGAGGTGGTGGGTTCAAACCAGTCCCAGCCAAAAACTGCAAAAAAAAAAAAAAAAAAGGAACAAAACATAAAACAAGACATGAAGTAATAAAATTACAAGAATAAGGCCTCACAGATCAACAATAACCTTGAATATAAATGGATTAAAATTCTATACATAGATGTATGTGTTTATACATATATGTGTGTATGTGTATGACATATATGACTTTATTCAAATATATGTTGTATATAAGAAATGCATTTTATATGTAAAGACATGTATAGACTGAAATATTTCATACAAACAAACTGAAAGAAAGTAGAAGTGGCTATACTGTTATAACATAGACTTCTAATCAAAAATAGTTAAAAAGAAAATTTATTATACATGGACATTGATACAGAAGTAAATCCATCAAGAAGATATAACAATTCTAGACATATATGCATCCAACACTGGAAGACTCTAATTCATAAATATTACTCTATCTAAAGAGAGAAAAAGAGAAACATATAGTTAATTTATACAATAGTGAATTATAATTAACTTCAATACAAAAGTGGGAGACTTCAAAACCCCATTCCAAGCATTATATAAATAATCTATACTTAATCTATACAAGAAAAGGAATTTAAAACAACAATAAAGAAACTCAGTGATACACAAAAAAATATAGGAAAATAATACGCAAAATCAGAAAAACAATTCAGAAGATGAATGATAATTTTACCAAAGAGATGTTCATCATTAAAAAAATTCAGAACTGAAAAATTCATTGAATACAATCTAAAATTCATTTGAATGCTTTAATAATAGACTCAATCAAGTAGAATAAAAGATTTCAGAACTTAAAGAAAAGTCATTTGAAACAATCTATACCTTTTTTGACCAAAAGTCAAAAAAGAAACATTTGAATTTAATTGGACTTTAGACCAAATGACCCTAACAGATACTTCCAAAAATTTTATTCAACAACTGCAGAATATTCTTCTCCTTGACACATGGAGCATTAGGAAACAAGTCTCCATAAATTTTTTAAAATTGAAATTACATCTAACATCTTTTCAGATTATAATGAAATGAAACTAGAAATCAATATGAAGAGAATTTTTGAAAACTATGGAAATTAAACAACATGCTTCTGAATTACAATTGGATCTAGAAAGAAAGATGGAAATTAAGAAACTTCTTCAAACAAATGAAAACTGAAACACAGAATACCAAAACCTACGTAATGAAGCAAACACAATGCTAAGAGGATGATGTTGGTAATAAATATTTACATCAAAAAGTAAAAAAATTCCAAATAAGGTATCTAACGATACACCTCAAGAGACTAGCAAAGCAAGAACAAACTAAACACCAAATAAATAGTAAAAAGAAATAAAGATCAGAGAAGAACTAAACTAAACAAAATAGACTAATAAAAATACAAAAGATGGTCCATACATAAAGTTTTTTTAATAAAAACAAAATAATTGGTAAATGACTAGCTAGACTAACCAAGAAAAAAAGAGAGAAGGCCCAAATGAACAGAATCAGAAATGAAAAGGCAGACATTAAAACCGATTCCACAGAAATACAGAACAATCTGAAACTATTATGAACAACTACACACTAACAAACTGAAAACAAAGAAGTAATGGATAAATTCCTGGATATGTACAACTTACAAAGACTGAATCAGAAATTTATTGAAAATCTAAACAGATCAATAATTAGTAATGAGATTGAGTCAATAATACAGCTCTACCTTCACTGGCAATTTCTACTGTACTTTAATAGGACTAACAATTCTCCTCAAAATATGTCACAGAATTGAAGGAGAATAAATTCTTCCTAGCTCATTTGATGAGGTTAACATTATCCTGATACTGAAACTAGACAAGGACACACCAAAAAGAGAGAGAGAAATATATAGGCTGATATCCCTGAGGAACACATATGCAAAAACCCTCAACAAAATACTAGCAAGGTAAATCCAACAGTACATCAAAAAGACAGTAGATCTTGATCAAGAGGGATTTATCCCAAGGACACTAGGTCAATTCAGCATACACCAATCTACAAACATGGGACATCACATCAAAAAAATGAAGGTGAAAAACTGTACAATCGTCTCAATAGATGTAGAAAAAGCATCTGATAAAATTCAAAATTCATTCATGATAAAACCTGTTTACACAGCAATGAAAAAACATACTTCAACATAATAACGGCCATATATGACAAACCCACCATGTACATACCAAACGGTGAACGGGGAAGAGCTGAAAGCCTTTTCCCTAAGAACTGGAATAAGAAAATGATGCTCATTTGTACCACTCCTATCCATGATTGAACTGGTAAAGTATTTTTAAAAGCATATTCTGAGTCTTAGTTTTGGGATTTTTGAAATTTTACACTGCTTTCTGACACAGTTATAGAGATATATATATAAATATACTAATTCCATCCTGAAGTTTTATATTTCAGTGCTGCCATTTTTCTTATTTCTAACAGTCTCAAGAGTGTTTCAAACTAAAGTACCTTTGCACATGATTCTAATTTTCTTTTCTTTCTTTCTTTCTTTTTTTTTGAGATAGAGTCTCACTGTGTCACCCTAGCGTCACAGCTCACAGCAACCTCAAACTCTTGGGCTTAGGCTATTCTCTTGCCTCAGCCTTCCGAGTAGCTGGGACTACAGGCACCTGCCACAATGACCGGATTTTTTTTGTTGTAGTTGTCATTGGTGTTTAGCAGGCAGGGCCGGGTTCGACCCCACCGGCCCCGGTGTGTGTGGCCGGTGCCCTAACAACTGAGCTATAGGTGTGGAGCCCATGACTCTAGTTTTCAGCTTAATCTCTGAACTTGAACATTAGTGACCACTTTGGATCTTTAAAGGCCTACAGATCTGGCGTTCTTTCTTTCACCCTAAAGAGATCCCTTGTTTCCCTCAGCTGCAACTGTCTGCCTCATGAGCAGTTTGTCTTTCAATTTTATAAACATCACATGTTCTTGGTCTACAGTTATTTTATTCCCATACTCGAATGCATACCTAAAATCTTTGTTGCTTGGACTCGTGACATGAAATTTGGAATACTTGAAATTGCAGCTAGCTAAGATTCCTTCACGTTATCGAAAAAAAAAAAAAACATGCTAGAAAAAAAGGGGAGAAGATGGATCTATTTTCCTTCAAGACGATGATGCTTTAGTAGTTAGCAGTCAATAGATAAAGTAATTAAATCAGTGATGAATCTGCCTATCACTATTGCCTAACCGTTCATACATTTCCATATTCTACCTTATATGAAGAAATATTGAAAATGCCCGTTAATCCTAATGTGCCATTTCTGTATCAGTCCTCTGGAATACCAACTAAGTCATTATGTCAAACATAGGGATAAAGACAGGATCTCATGACTTATTCTTGGTGAACACATACTGACTGCTGCTAATTATGACCTTTCTCAGTGCTCAAAAAGCATCCATCCATTTAGAATTCCCTTCAAATTTTTCACTGAATATAAATGTCAAGATCCCTAGTCTATAGTTTTAAGACTCTGTCTAACCTTTTCGGAAACTTGAGACATTTTCCTTTCTTTGCTCTCATGGCAGCTCCCCTATTCCCAGTAACTCCTCAAAGATTACTGACATCTATCTTACCTTCAAAATTACTCAGTGCCTTAATTTAGATATTTTCTGAGCCAGGAGAGCAGGTCATTTGGAGAATTTTTTATACTTTTTCCATTCATATTTCTTCAACTATTTAGAATTTTAATTTCTCTTCACTATTTTAGTTTCATACTTCCAACATGAAGATTATTCTCTGGAAGAAAAGATGGAAACAAATTGAAGTTAAGAGATAATCTTTCCCTTTTTTGCTATTTGTTATTATAGTATTTGTCCCAGGGAGAGGAATTTTTACAACCTTGCTCATAACACAACTGAAAACTTTGCTTTTCTAGGTACTGAAAATACTAACATACTTTGAGAATCTGCCTTCCTATTGAGGTTCTGAAATAAACCTGCTAATGTCTTCTCGTATTCTTTAATTTTCTTCTTTGAATTCTTGGTATATTTTTATTTTTAATTTGTGCTTATTAAAGAACCCCATAGAAAGCACATTGGCCTTCCTAGACAACTCTCCCTATTCCCCCACCCCCAGATCACTCATTATTCCATGATTAAAACAACATTTTATGAGCATCCTATGGAACAATTTCTCAATGTGGAATTATGAGCATAATTTCTGTGAACATACTGAATTATTCTGGCCAAAGTCAGACTTAGGGTGTCCTTCCTATCAGTGCAATTCTGACACTCCTGACCTGGCATTAAACCACTTCCCACAAGGTAAGGGCTCAGTCCCATAGGTCTGTCCCCACCAAAGTTCCCTATACAAGTTTGACTGAGTAACTATAAACTGAAGGTTCCTGTGAGCCTTTCTTCACTTTCAATAATTGGCTAAAATATCTCCTGACATTCAGGGAAACTCATTACTTATGTTTATTGGTTTATTATAAGTTATACCTCAGAAACAGATGAAGACGTGCCTCAGGTGACAAATGAGGGGGATAAGGCGTGGAGCTGCCATGCCCTGTCTGGGGAAGATACTTTCCCAGAACGTTGATGTGTCCCCTAACTTGGCAGCTCATCAAATCTTAATAGTTTTTATGGGGTTTAATCTCCTGTGTCACCCCCACTTTCCTCCTAGGTGGAAGGAGGCGAAAGTTTCAACCTTCTAATCCTCTAGTCACTTGGTCACTCTTCCCATCCTGAGGCTATCTGGGGGCCTCATTAACATAAATCCGGTATGATCAAAGGTGCTCCTTGTGAATAACAAAAGCCACTCCTAGCACTCAGAAAATTCCAAAGAGCTCTGTGCCAGGAATCTGAAATAAAGACCACATGTATTTCTTATATCACAGTACCTTACTGATATTTGAAGGTCCCTATGGTACTTTGACTCTTTGAAGCTCACTTTTATGATCTATATCTGGTCAAATATTTGTAGCAAAAGTTTCCACATGTCTATCTGCAGGCAGTTTTAAAAGTGTCTAAAGACTAAAGCTGGTTAGATCTATCAATTCTAGAGCCTACTCCAGAACATTTAAATGAAGGGATGGATTGGAGCTGTGAATGACATGATGTTTTAAATATCTAACCCCCCCAAAAAAGGAAAAATCAAAAATAAATAAATATCTACCCAGATGAGTGGGAAAAGGAAATATGTTTGAGAAACATTCCTTTAGAACATAATCCCTAAAAATGTAAATTTTATATTGAATTCCTAAATTCTTCTTATCCAAATATCTTCTTTCAGGCTGTCGCTCTTAATTTCGAGAATTTCACTTGATCTGATATCACCATCCTTTTCCCCGTGTCCTTGGGGATTGGTTTGAGTAGGCCCTTTGGAAACCAAAATGTGTGCATTCTCTGTTGTTATATAAAATGGTGTAGTATATAACCTATGCAAATCCTCCCAAACACATTAAATCATCTTTAGATTACTTATAATATCAAATATAATGAAAATGCTGGGTAAATAATTATACTATTTTTTAAATTTATATTATTTTTATCACTGTATTGTTAGTATTAGTTTTTTTCTGCAAATGTTTCCAATCCATGACTGATTGAATCAAATATACAGAAGTTGTGGTGACGAAAGTCTCCATGTTTAACAAATGTCCTGCGAATTCATCATCCTCCAACTGTTTTGTTACTGCTTTTGTTAACAGGTAGTTAGGTAGCTGGGAGGTGATAAACAAATCCACTAATTTGGGAGATAAAAGAGACCAGGAGGAGAGTAAAATACTCAATTATAATTTCTAACTATTCTGTAAGAAAAAAATTAAAGTTTAAATTTTTATAAAAGTGGATAGGCAAATTCTGAAAGATTAAAATTTTACTTATTAGTATAACTCTTTTCCCCCTCTTGTAGGTCTCCTTGTGTAATCACTGTCATATACATAAACTATAGAGCAGCCGTAAGTAGAAAATAATTGGGATGTTGAGCTATCCAGATGTAACAAATCCAGTTATTCCTGTTTACTAATTGATAATTTCCTTCATATATTTATCTTTTTCTTTAAAAGTTTGAAGTCTTTTTCCTAAATTTTGTTTTCTCCTCACACATTTTATTTTTTGAAATGTTTCCTTAAATTTTTCAAGCTATATTACTTTTGTCATTATACTATATATCTATATGTGTGTGTGTGTGTATATAGACATATTTAAATATTTGACAAAGTTTCCACTACTGCATAAATAGCTCATAACCCAGAAAAACAATCCAACTCCAGTTCTACACGAGTGTGTTTATACTACTCAAAATTCATTCGGTAAATTTTTTTCTGCATTTTCTACGGGTAGAGTATGAGGAATACCAAAGTGCACAAAAGAAAAATTTCCTATCTATGCAAACCATACAGTTTAGTTGGGGATCCCAACCACTGGCAGGAAATTACCATCCAGAATAATAAATCCTGTGGTAAGAAAGGGCACCGTAGAATGGGCACCCAAGCTGTGCCCAAGCTAAGAGATCAAACAACCTGCTCATTTCATCCTGATGGTAATCACACATTTCCCTAGGATTTTCTTTACATTAAAAAAAAAAAAAGAAATTATCTCTTTTTTTCTGCACAAAGCTCAGATGCTGTGTTTATGGGACAGCGTCACGTATGTGTCTGTCACACATCTCTACATGTCTCCTCTGCGTTTTCTCATACACTCATTTCATGAATCCAGGTTTGATGCCCTCTTCCTTCTTTGATCCTTTAAGCATATTTTTTTATAATACTATGATTGATAATGATTGAAAACTGAGTTCAGCAGCTCACAAGAATAAAAATAACTAATTTTATTTGTATCTCAAAGGTTATTTCACAATAACCTTCTGAAATGTGTATCCCTATTATAGAGATGGGGAAACTGAGGCAGAGAAGTTTTACTCATCCAGCGCTTCCCAGGTAGTAAGTGGTAGAAGCAAAATAGCCCAGTTATCTCTACTTTTATTCACTCCACTATGCTATTTCTCATATCGCACATGTGGAGAATATCAAAAAGAAAAGTTGCTGTGATTCTGAAGTGACTTGACATAAGATGAACAAAAAATTAAAGAATCTGAATATGTTTAATATAGAGAAGATTGAGTTGGAAAGTGCTGATCGACATCAAGTATGTGAAATAGCATGGGGTACAAGGTTAGTGTTGTTCCGAATAGAGTTTTGGTTCAGATTTTATATCAAAAGATTGAAGAGAATTTCAAATGTGATGAATATTTTAAGTGGAATTTAATTTTTCTTAAAGGTGGAAAGAGCAAATCTGTGTAATTTTCTGATATCAATGTGAATAAATGTGAATATGGATACAGAAAATTGACATCTTAGGATACTAAGAATTAACATCATTCACAAGAGGAAAAAAAATCCCTATGAATATTATATAAGCTTATTAAACAGCATGCCAATGTTGGGTCATAATAGTGCTATATAGGTGGAACTTTGCAGATTTCTTTTGTTTTTAATTTCAGATTAATATGATGGTACAAACGATTAGGTTAAAATGTTACGTGAAGTCCCTGTTGTAGTTGTGTCCTGCACCCAAGAGGTGTGCCAAATAGTCTTAGGTGGGAGCACACCAATCGTCCTCCTCCTCTCCTCACCCCCAACTTCAATTGAGTTTTCTCTTGTATTCGTTTGTGTGAATGTAATTGAGTTTGTCTACTGACTTCTATTAGTATTGAGTACATTGGATGCTTGCTTTTCCATTCTTGCGATACTTTACTAAGAAGGATGTGTTTCAACTCCATTCAGGTTAATACAAGAAGATTTAAAGTCTACATCTTATGTATGGCTGAACAGTATTTCATGGTATACATGGTATGCACAGTTTATTAATCCATTCATGGATTGATAGGCACTTAGGTTGCTTCCACATCTTGATGATTGTAAATTGAACTGCGATAAACAATCTATCTAATGCAAACGTCTTATGAAAAAATATTTTTTTTTTCTTCTGGCTAGATGACTAGTAATGGGTTTGTGGGACCAAATGGAAGATCTATTTTGAGTTCTTTGAGGAATCTCTCTCTTTCCTGTTGAATTCATCCTCAAATTTAGAAGCCACAGTTAGCAACGCACAAACAGAAGAGCATTGCCACATACATTTTATGATATGGGCAATCATTTTACTAGTTTTAAAACTGAAAGAATGTAGATTTGCTAGGGTCAAGGTTCTCCAAATGTACAGAAGAATCAAAGAATGGAACAACATTTTCAGCAGCGGTGAATCACTGTCAAGAAAATGACTGTCATTACTATACTACATATAAAAGCTCTAACAAATTCATTCTTTTAAAATTAATTTTCTATAGTCATGGTATACAGTATCTGTACATCAATGTATATCTTCATATAACAATACCATGTACTTATCTCTATATGCGACAACATTTGAAGGAACAACATACAAGTGTTTGTGTAAATATATACATGTACACAATTACATACTTTGACCTATGTATGCTGAAGAATGGAAACATATGAGCGATATACTTACTAATAAATATTTAACTATTTCCACAATAAAATCTTAAATCTAGAGCTCCAAAACAGAAATTTCTTTTTCTCATGTGATAGAGATACTATACAAATTTGTCATGCTCAAGCTAATTTGATACTGGGACTGCAGTAAAATTCATACATAAATCCATATTTTAAGATGTAGGAAAAGCTCCAGGAGAGTCTTCTTTGACTTTATCATAATAGCTTCCATTACTAGGTGTTTGTAATGTCTAAGCCTGAACCTGAACACAGCATACTGTGTACTTTCATATACTTCTTACAACACTCTATTGGATAGGTGTTTTTATCCATATTCACTTTATAGATGAAGAATTTTAGCATTGAAAAAAGGCCACAAAACCACAGTTAATAAAAGACGGAATCTATAGGATCGAATGGTAAATCTATTTTTAGATCTCTAAATGTTCTCCAAATATCTTTCCAAAAGGAATGTATTAGATTGCATTCCCACCAGCAATGTAGAAGTGTTCCCTTTTCTCCACATCCACACCAACATCTCTGGTTTTGGGATTTTGTTATGTGGGCTAATCTTACTGGAGTTAGATGATATCTCAAAGTAGTTTTGATTTGCATTTCTCTG